>JBBPJS010000079.1:0-26738 GCA_038088835.1 Singerocomus rubriflavus
CTGTTCTCCAGGTTTTCATCCTTGAAAGCGAGGGCGGTGCCACCATAGATATGGGAGTATATTCATATATCTCCACGTATGTTCCAACAAGAGACACTGTGCTACTCGTGGCTTAAATATCTGTGAAATCCATTATCTCATATGATAAGATCCACACAGCAATGAGGGCCTCTCGGGATCGCAGGTATAACATCAGTACTTGGTATGATAGAGGAGTACATTATGTGATCTTTGATAGTTTCAGGTACTTGATACAATGAATGGGTTCCGTACTTTCATAGATTCTGGGGTCTGAACTAGACGAGGTATGAGTTGGCTCGCTGGCCTGATGTTGGGTGGTTTAGTGGTGCGAGGTACTGACGATGGAACGATGAGAGGAGGAGGGGAGTTGGCTTTATCTCCAGACGTCTCACTCCTAGGGCTCAATGAAGAGGGCTAGGTGAATAACATCCCTTACTTGTACTGTTGTCACTAGGCCATCTTAGTAGGCAGGGTAGGACACAAGGAAACAAGTGGATTAGGCTGGGGGAACAGCCTATACTCATAATCCCTTATATACGTTACAGGATAGTGCACGAACCATGCTGTACACTAGGGTCTAGGGTATACATGATTAATGCTATTGGTTAGTAGGGTAAAGGGAAGGATCCATGAGATAACTATTAGGCAGTTCTTCTGTAGAATGGAACGAAGCGGAGATGAACTGCAGGGACTAGGGTTGAGGGGATGATCGATCACAAGATGTGATAATCAGGAAGGGGATCATGGCAGAGATCCATCTAGGATCTTGCAGGGTCATAATTGAGATGCCATCTCAATGAATAATTGTACTGATCGAAGGGTAAGGGCAGAGATGAAGGGAAGGAATGGAAGATTGATCAGCGATGTCATGACAGTGTGAAGGGAGAGAGAGTGATGATGTGAAAACATGACAGGGTGAAGATGTGAAGATGTGATGGAACGAGGGAGGTCATGTGATCAGGGAGTGGTCGTGAGAAGTACTTGTGCATGCAAGCAAACAGTCATTGTACTGTTGTATCGTTATGTTCGTACACAAATTTGTAACAGTTCTTAAGTGACAATATGAGCAGTTCTTGAATGAAAGCCTAGTATGGCATGCAATTCAGTCTTATTAACCCAACCATCTTGAAGAACATGTTTGATGCCTGTTAATGTTTCATATGACTCTGTTGACCAACCTCTAATTGATTCTATCTTCTTTGTCTTTAATAACATGAAGTTTCACTATGTCTTGTATAAAATGAATCTTGAAACTGAACTTTTTTCAAAGCTTGCTTTTATGATTCCATCAAGGTCTGTACTTTATAACCCTTGTGTTACACTTTTCTTCACTTCATAACATGCACTATGCTTTCTCCTAGACTATGCAGCACCAATGTGCTACCTTCGTCTCTTTTTCTCGAATGCTGACTCAGTCATTCCAACCTTTGCACCAGCTGTGCTTCTTCTTCCGCTCTTCACATCTGCGCACAGCAGGGCCCTCCTTCATTAGCATTCCCCCTTCATTGCCTTGTTATAACCTTGCCATAGCCTTACCACTGCTCCCATTACGCCATTGGCTACCATAGCCATAAGAGCTCCACTTACACTATTGGCTACCTTTATTTTGGTATTATCTCACAATCTCTTTATGCCATTGGCTATCATGGCCACGGCAGCTCTACTTACACTATTGGTTACCACTACTCAGGTATACTCTCACGCTTGCCCTTAACCAGGGTTCAGGGCACCATACGAGTATTTATACGCACCCTCACAGTATGATACCTTAGCTTTCATCTCCCTTGTACTTCATTAGTACTAGGTCCTTGTCCAATCCACAATCATCTTCTCTCTTGACCTCGCGTGCCTCAGTCTCCATAACTAGGTGAATCCTTGACAGAGTGCTATACGATACGCCCTCTAACCCTTCGTACTTGACTCCTGACCTGGCCTAGTCTTTCAAGGGCTATGCACTGTCCTACCCAGTCAACGCATAACAAAAGATGAAAGCTACCCCAACACGACTAGTCTTAGCTAGTTCACTTCACACGACACCACGTCGCAACAACCCCGACTCCCCCAACCCACTGTCAACTCTTGGTGGTCTCCGTGAACCACTCAGGCCCTAGCCCAGTCTTCTTCTGATAACGATGAAGACTCCCAGTCAGACACAGATTCCGATCCAGGTATCACTCCATCGAACCCAGCTGCTGATCAGCTAGCCACCACCCTTAGCCATGCTCTATCAGCCCAGGCATCCATCCCCAGGGTACCCACCCCACCATCCCCACTCCCAGTTCACTGACATCTCACATTCTCCCCCATTACCACCTCTATGCCAGCCATGTCTAGTGCTACCAAACCCATCGAACTTCTTCTCAGCACTCCCGAACACTTTGATGGAGACTACAAGAAAGCCCTGCCGTGGCTCAACACGGTTATGTTCTATCTCGCTGTCAACGAGGAAGTCTACAACACCTCTGCAAAGAAAATCACCTTCGCTCTCTCATTCATGACCAAAGGTTCTGCAGCTACATGGGCCAAGAACTTTTGCCTCAAGGCATATGACGCCATCACTGGCGCCATCGACATGGGCACCTACCAGAATTTCCTCAAGGCATTCCATGAAGCCTACCAGAACCAACAAGTTGTGGCTAATGCCATCTCCTGGCTTGCCACCACCCACATGACCCTCAACAAGAAAAGGGAATATGAACCCCCGATCCAAGAGTACAATGCCCACTTCGTGACAAAGAAGTCTGAAGCAGAAATCACCGAGAACCATGTTCTCATCAGCTACTACGCTGCCGCTATCCCCATCCCCATCATGCACCGCATCTACAGTATGGAGAAAGTTCCCACCACAGTTGAAGAATGGATGATGTGTGCTGCTGCGTTCATCTCCCAGAATGAGCAAGCTAACCATATCGCCCAACAAGCCATTAAACTGCGTCAGTTCCAATACTTCCATGCGACTCACACCACCACCACTAGAGATCTGAATGCCATGGATGTAGATGCCGTTCGCGTCAACAAGCTCACCCCCGAAGAATGAAAGAGGTGTTGGGACCTCAACCTATGCTTCCACTGCCATCAACCCAGCCACTGCACTGACGCCTGCCTCAAGTACAAGAACAACAAGAATGCTTCCTCCCCTCCAACAATGAAGAAGACTCAAGAAGTCTCCTCCTGCACACTCTGTGTTGAGGAGCTCATCGACTTGGCAGATGAAGATGAGGAGACAGCCACCATCAGTAGAACCCAGGGTTTTTAAAGAGGGGATCACTAAAGACACATAGCTCTCCCCCTCCCATGTATGCTAAAGTAGAAGAAATCAATAGACATTCATTGTTGCTTCTGGTCAATCTACTCGTGTCCATGAAACGAAGCATTGCTGCCACTGCCCTCATCGACAGTGGAGCAGAAATCAACTGCATCAACTGGCATTTTGCTAAGCGAAACAACATCCCCCTCATCAAACTCGACAAACCCATTCGAATCACCAATGTTGATTCCTCCCTGAACAAATAGGGAACCGCCAAGTACGGAGCCGACATCTACCTTACCATTGGCGACATTATGCACAAGGTACACTTCGTAGTAATCCACTGTGGCTCCAACAACCTCATCCTCGGCACACCCTGGCTATGCAAAATCAATCCTCAGATCAACTGGGCAATCAAAGTGGTCAAAATCAAACAGTCTATGGACCAATCCAAGAACTACGCTTGCCTCCACTCCCATATCCCAGCCAAACCCCTTCTGTCCAAGGAGGTCCATGTCACCTGGGAAGAGACACCCCATTTCTTTAGGTACCTCAACCACCAGCAATCAGAAGAACAAGTCACCCACAATGTCCAGACCCTTAACCGGATAAAGAAAGTGGGACAACAGTTCATCAGAGCAATGATGTCGACCAATCTCACCATTGAAGCCCTCCAGCATAAAACAAAGGTCACTCTCCCCAACAGGTACAGCGCATTTGCGGACATCTTTTCCGAACCCACCAGCAACCAACTTCCCCCCTTATGGTCATATGACCATGAAATCCACCTCTGCGACACCTTCAAACCCAGGATTAGCAAAATCTATCCTCTAAACCCTGAGGAAAGGATTGCCACGGAGGGGTTCATCGATGAAAATCTGAAAGCTGGTAAGATATGACCATCCAAATCCCCCCAAGCCTCGCCATTCTTCTTTGTCAAAAAGAAGGACGGTAAACTATGACCATGCCAGGATTACCGATATGTCAACAAACATACTGTCCACAACGTGTACCCCTTACCCCTCATCTCTGACCTCATGGACAAGCTGAAGGATGCCAAGGTGTTCACCAAGTTTGACGTTTGTTGGGAATACAACAACATCAGGATCAAGGAAGGGCACCAATGGAAAGCCACCTTCATCACCCACAAGGGTCTTTATGAGCCCACCATCATGTTCTTTGGTCTCTCCAACTCCCCAGCCACGTTCCAATGTTTCATGAATGAATCCTTTGCAGATCTTATAGCAGAAGGATAGCTGATAATCTACATGGATGACCTACTCATCTTCTTCCCTGATTAGAAAACCCATGACAAACAAACCTGTCGTGTCCTTGAGTGGATGCAGCAACTCAATTTATGGCTCAAACTCGAAAAGTGCGACTTCAATAAACCAGAAGTCGACTACCTTGGCATGGTTGTCAAGCCCAGACAAATCACAATGGACCCAGTCAAACTCGACGGTATCGCCAAGTGGCCCCAACCTCAATCTGTAAAAGAAGTGAGGTCGTTCCTGGGGTTCACTAACTTCTACTGCAGGTTCATCCCCAACTACTCTACGATCGTCCAACCATTAATAGATCTGACGAAGAAGACCCAACCTTGGGAATGGACAGAAACCTGCAAGAAAACCTTCACCACCCTCAAGGAATTATTCCTCTCCAAACCAGTCCTCACCTTCCCCAACCTCTCCAAACCATTCGTAATCTCCACAGATGCATCACTCCACGCCTCAGGTGGTGTCCTCTCTTAGCAGGGGACCGATGAACAACTTCACCCGTGCTCCTACATCTCTCAAGCATTCTCACTGGTGGAACGAAACTACGACATCTATGACCAGGAACTACTTGCCATCATCTGCACCCTGAAGGCATGGCGGCATTACCTACAGGGAACAGGGCATATCACCACCATCTTTACCGACCACAAAAACCTCACATACTTCTGCAAGGCACAAAAGCTCAATCACCGACAGGCTAGATGGCTCCTGGACCTCGCCAACTTTGACTTTCAGCTCCACCACACCCCGGGCCCCACTTTGGCCACCTCCAACACCCTGTCACGCCAACCGGACCATGTTACCATCAATGCTGACAATGAACACATCACTCTTCTGCCCTTCTTGTTGTTCGTTAACCTCATCAATGCTGACCTCACCTCCCACATTAGGGATCAAACGGTGGTCGACCCATTTGCCACAAATTTCCTCAACTGTCTTGATCCTTTAACACCCATCCATCTCTGCCCCTGCCTTGGGTCGTTCCAACGTTGGGATGGCCTTCTATCCTACCAACGATGGCTGTACATTCCCCCAGATGTACACCCACTCATCTTGCAACACTGCCATGACCACGAATCTGTAGGCCATCCCGGCCTTCAGAAAACCCTTATGCTCCTGGCCCAACACTACTGGTGGCCTGGGATGGCCACCACAGCCCGTAACTACGTCCGCCACTGCATCCCATGTCAGGCCAACAAGGCCAACACTCACCCCATGACACCCCCTCTCCAGCCCATCGCCTCACACAGCACTCACCCTTTTCAGCAGATCAGCGTCGATCTGATCACCGACCTTCCTCTCACGCAAGGCTTTGACGCTCTCATGGTTATGGTCGACCATGGCCTTACAAAGAGGGTAATCCTCTGCCCTACCAAGAAATCCGCCACCACTGCTGACATCACCACCCTCTTTTTCAACTCTGTCTACAAACGCTTTGGACTCTATGACAAGATCATATTGAATCGAGGCCCGCAATTTGCCTTCAACTTCACACGAGCCCTCAGAAAGCTCCTCAAATATGACTTAGCACTCTTCACAGCTTATCACCCACAGACAGATGGCCAGACAGAAAGAGTCAACCAGGAAATAGAGACCTACATAAGGATTTACTGTGGCAATTATCCCACCAGCTGGGTGGAAAACATCATACATGCCGAATTTGTGCATAACCATCGCCCCCATTTGATAACAGGGAAATCCCCTTTCTTCCTCCTCATGGGCTTCAAGCCCAGACCTCTCCCCGATATTCCCCTCACGACAGATAACCCCACAGCTGATGAACACATCAAAAACTTGATAGAGGCGTGCAACAAAGCCAACACCTCTCACGACCTAGCACGTATGCGAATGCAAAACAGAAATACACGTGCATACAAACCATTCCGAAGAGGAGACCAAGTATGGCTAGAAGCCACTAACTTAAAGCAACAGGTGGCAAACTCCAAATTTGCACCAAAACAAGAGGGACCGTTTACAGTCATAGAAGTCATTTCCCCAGTCGCATTCAAGCTGCGACTGCCTAGAACCTGGAAGATCCACCCTGTCTTCCACACCTCCCTTTTGTCTCTGTATAGAACTGACGGAACAAACCCCATTCCACCACCTCCTGATCTAATAGAGGGTGAGGAAGAATATGAAATAGAACGGATCTGGAAGCACCGCAGAAAGCTGTCTACCTGCTTGTTCCTGATCCGATGGAAAGGATACAGCCCAGAGGATGACTCATGGGTCCCTGAAAAGGATCTGTCACATGCCTGACAGCTCCTCACTGACTATAAAAAACGACACCATCTCTAGAAAGTCTTTAGAACGCCCTCTTTCAACCCACCACATTCTATACTCTCGCTATATGCTTTGCATCCATGTCCCTCAACCCCAACTGTGAAACCAACAATGCCACCACTCAGAACCCATCATCACGACAGAAGAATTCCCAGCCTGGAGCTGGTCTTGATATGTCGTCACTACTTCCTTCTATTTCTTTGAGTCTTTCGTCTGCAACCCTCTTGTCATCATATCAGGCAATAGCAGACGATTCTGTTAACCCTACTTTTGATTCTACTCTGTGAAGCAGAATCCTATCCGTAGACTTACCCCTCTATGCCCACAGAATGTGTGCTGGTCAGCACGATGTCAACTATGCCCTCTGAATCCGCGCCTTCACCCAAGACACCCGCCTCACCGTCTCTATTGAGGCCCACCTCAATATGGGGTCACCGTTACAATCCCTCTACACGGCATTCCTAGCCCTGCAACATCTGCGCATGGGCTCCACCTGCACTCACAACAACACCAACACCATGTGCGCATTCCTCATATCCGTCATGAGCTCAGTCACCATCTCCCTTAAGAACTCCCTTCTTGAGATGGCCCATCAAATGGAATTCGGAGAATTCCTCAATAGCCTGGATGAATACCTCTGCAACCTCGCCAGCGCTGAGCCAGTGGACTCAGCTATGTCCCCCACTTCCACTCTTAATGATGATGCGTTAACCTTCGATGAGTTAATGATCGTAGAACAACTCAAAATCTACTGGACTAGCGCCCAAGGTCAGGTAATCCTCCCACTGTCGCACCCCTGCTACAACGAGGTGTGCTTCCAATGTCACCGCCTCGGGCATGTCCGTGTCAACTGCCCAGTCTACCAATGCCCCTTCTGCATGCTGTGGCAACCCAGCCACACACAAGAAAGGTGTATGCTTTGTTGTTCTACCCTCTTACCTGTAGACTGCACTACTACGCACTCCCCCGCCCCCTTAGTGTCTACCTCATCACACAACTCCTCCAATCCTGCGTCTATCGCACATTCCCCAGTCTGCTGTACTTGTCGCAGCCGCGGACATGCACGCAGCACTCCTCGACCTCCACTGTTACAAGTACCTCCCCCACGTTTCATCAACACGCCCACCATAACGGGTGCTACCTCTGACTATGGTGACAACATCTATGATGATGTTGCGTACAGCAACATGACTGGCTCCCCAGTCAATGAATCCACATCCTACAGCTGGGCATAGAAGACTCATGTGGCCACTCACAAGCTAAAGGGGGGGTAATGTTACACTTTTCTTCATTTCATAACATGCACTACACTTTCTCCTAGACTATGCAGCACCAATGTGCTACCTTCATCTCTTTCTCTCAAATGCTGACTCAGTCATTCCAACCTTTGCACCAGCTGTGCTTCTTCTTTCACTCTTCACATCCGCGCACAGCAGGGCCCTCCTTTATCAGCATTCCCCCTTCATTGCCTTGTCATAACCTTGCCATAGCCTTACCACTGCTCCCATTACGCCATTGGCTACCATAGCCATGGGAGCTCCACTTACACTATTGGCTACCTTTACTTTGGTATTATCTCATGATCTCTTTATGCCATTGGCTACCATGGCCACAGTAGCTCTACTTATGCTATTGGTTACCACTACTCAGGTATACTCTCATGCTTGCCCTTAACCAGGGTTCAGGGCACCATATGAGTACTTATATGCACCCTCACAGTATGATACCTTAGCTTTCATCTCCCTTGTACTTCATTAGTACTAGGTCCTTGTCCAATCCATGATCATCTTCTCTCTTAACCTCACGTGCCTCAGTCTCCACGACTAGGTGAACCCTTGACAGAGTGCTATACGATATGCCCTCTAACCCTTTGTACTTGACCCCTGACCCGGCCTAGTCTTTCAAGGGCTACATGCTGTCCTACCCGGTCAACGCGTAACACCTTGGCTTCAGCAAGGCATTTCGGTTTGATACCAATCTTTCTTCTGATAAGCTTCTTCAATGAAAGGAGTGACTTCGGTTTGCGATAAAGATCACAGTGTGAAATGGGATATTGAACAAGTGTCATAAGGATATGCACTGATGGGTCTGTGGGAAGGGGGTTGATTTAGTAAAGATCTTGTAGCTAGACATGCTCTAGGTTCCAGTGATCACAGTGTCTGGAGCAAAGGGCTCAACAGATAGTATTCTTATGGCTCTGCAGCCTTGCTAACATATGACATCACAAGCATCAACATGAATCTAGTAAGGGGGGGAGCAATGGTATACATAAGTATAATTCGTTGTTTGAAGGAAGTCATTAAGGTGGTTCTTGGATAGGAAATGTGGCCTCTTCTGGTCACAGGCTGGTAAGCAGCCTAATCCAAGTGTTGTGAAACCAAAGAGTTCTGTCTACTCTGTCAATATAACCAACCAACCTGGCAGATGATCAGGAATGAAACAATGAATCCTTGAGATACTAGGTTTGGAGAGAAGAGTGCTAGGACAGCAGGGATGAGGGATGGAATAAGGAGAGGGCTGAGTCAGGACATCTTCATAGATGATCTCCAGGACTACTCTTGCAAGTCCTTGGTAACTAATAAACTATTGCATCATGGTTCTGTCTTTCTCCTAATATTAATACCCTATGGTACTAGCATAATCGTGTATAAGCCTTGGGGTGAGGGTTCCAGCTCTTGGGTAATTGCATAGCTGATTCCAGATTGCTATCCTTGAGAATAATGCATTGTCACCATAGATACAGGAGTATGTTCTATAACCTTCACATATGTTTCAATAAGAGATGCAATGCTACTCATGGCTTAAATATCTGTAAATGCTAGAACTAATATAATAAGACCTGCATGGCAATGGTAGCCTTTCAAGGTCATAGGTATAACATCAGTAGTCAGTACAATAGGGGACTACATCATGTGGTTCTTTAATAGTTTCTGGTTCAGTTCTTGATACAATGAATGTGTTCTGTACTTTCATAGGTTCTGTGGCTTAAACTAGATGTGGTACAAGTTGGCTCACTGGCCTAACATTGGGTGGTTCAGTGGTGTGAGGTACTGATGATGGAACAATAGAGGGGAGAGGGGAGAAGTGGCTTTATCTCCAGATGTCTTACTCCTAGGAATCCAATGAAGGACCTGGTAGGCAAATAACATCCCTTACTTGTACTCATCACTAGGCCACCTTACTAGGCAGGGTAGGAGAGGAGGTAACAAGTGGATTAGGCTGGGGGAACAGTCTATACTCATAACTCCACTACTTATACATTACAGGAACAAGCACAGACCAAGCTGTGTCATGGGTCTAGGGTATATGGTATTAATGCTATTGGATTACTAGATTAAAGGATAAGGTCCATGAGGGAAACATTAGGCACTTTATCTAATGGAATAAAAGAGTGGAGATGAACATGCAGAAAATAGGGTAGAGGAGATGATCAATCACAAAATGTGATGATCAAGGAGGGGGATCATGGCAGAGATTCATCTAGAATCTTGCAGGGTTGTGATCAAGATGCAATCTCAATTGGTGATCATACCAATTAAAGGGTAAGGGCAGAGATGAAAAAAAGAAGGTGATTGAAAATGAAAGATTGATTGGTGAGGTTATGATGGAAGAGAATGTGATGATGTGATAATGTGACAGGGTGAAGATGTGAAGATGTGAAGGGACAGATAAGGTCACATGATCAGGGATTAGTCATAAAGAAGTACTTGTGCAATGCAAGTGTGCAGTCATAGTACTAAGTATTGTACACAATTCGTAACAGGTTGTCAACCTTGAAAGCTTGATCAGGGGTGCCACCCCATCCTGGGGTCTTCACACAGTTACCCAACAGGATCTTCTACAAGTCTGTAGACAAGTAGAAATACTAATAGATAACACATTAATATAATAAGGGCAAGTGGCAGTGTATGCCTATGATGTCTACAGGTATAACATCATTTTGACAATTGCATTGACCATCTTGAGTCACATGGGTTTTCACAAAGAAAGAGGAGCTTCACAAAGAATGTCTTCCAGGTTGTCTTGACTGGGTTCCATCTTGACTAAGTCCTAAGTTAGCATGACCACACAGTTATAAATAGAAAGAAGGTGGAGGCAAGGATGAGATCACATTCAAGCAATGCCTCACTCCTGGGCAGTCTGAAGACCAGGCAGATGAATAGCTACTCTTTACTTGTCTGGCTTGAACATCACTAGGCCACCAATGAAGGTAGAGTAGGTGAGGTGAATAAGTGGATTTGGCTAGGGGACAACAGCCCTTGCACACCTTATATATGTTACATGAGAGTGCATAGACCATGCTGTGTCTTGGGTCTAGGGTATAGTGTAATTAATGCTATTGTTAGATAAGATATTAGATAAGAGTCCATGAGATAAAGGTTAGGTATTCATTTAGAAGGAAATGAAAGAGCTAAGATGAATATAGTGCATACCATAGAATGGAAGATTGATCACAAGATGTGAAAGATTGGAAGGAGTAATTGTGGCAAAGATCATCAAGATCCTACAGGGTCATGATCAAGATTGATATCTCAATAGGAGATCATACCAATTGAAAGGAAAGGGCAGAAATAAGAAAGGCATGGAAGCCTTGAGGATGTGGTCAAATCTATAGATGATTGGTGAGGGGTCATGAAGAAAAGGAAGAGGGGTTAAGGATGTGATCATAGTGATAGGAGTGATGATGTGAAGAAAGAACAAAAAGATCATGTGACCAGGGAAGTCATAAGAAATAGATATTTGTGCCCATGTGCTAACACAGAGTACACAGGGAGTAGTCATGCACACACTTGCTAACACAAAGTACAAGTGGTGGATGTGATGTCATAACATGTTCTTTTCTTTCACCTCTTTACAACCTTACCAATCACATCTTCCATTCTGATCTTGATTCCTTCCTTTATCTCTACTCTTACCCTTTAATCAATATGATCTCCTATCAAGATAACATCTCAATCATGACCCTACAGGATCTTGATGATCTTTGCCATGATCTCTATCCTTAATCATCACATCTTGTGATTGATCATCCCCTTTACCCTAGCCTCTGCATCTTCATCTCTGTTCCTTCCATTCTATGATGAGATGCCTAATGTTCTCCTTATGGACTCTTACCTCTTATCTTAGTAGCCAGTAGCATTAATGTCATATACTCTAGACCCATGATACAGCTTGGTCTATGCTCATTCCTATAATGTATATAAGGGGTTATAAGTACAGGCTGTTTCCTCAGCCTAATCCACTTGTTAACCTTCTCTCCTACCCTGCCCTTACAAGGTGGCCTAGTGATGAGTGCAAGTAAAGGACAGCTATTTGCCTACCAGCTCTACTGAGTCCCTAGGAGTGAGGCACATTTGAAGATAAAACTAACCTCCCTCCCTCTCCCCATTATTCCATCAAACCATACCTTGCACCACTGAACTGCCAATGTCCAGGCCAGCAAGCCAACTTGTACCTCATCCAGTTTAGAATCCAGTACTGGAAGTATGAAACTCATTCATTGTATCAAGAACCAAACCATGAAACTATTAAAGATCACATGACATAGTCCTTCATCATTCAGACTACTGATGTTATATCTGCAACTCTGAGAGGCTATCATTGCTGAGGTGGTTTTATCATATTATAGTTATAAATATGTTAAATTAAGCCACAGATAATATTATATCTCTGTTGGAACATGCTTGGGGTTATTGAACATACCCAGCATCTACAGTGGCACCATCTTCACTTTTAAGGATGACAACCTAAAGAATAGTCATGCAATTACCCAAGTATCAGAACCCTCGACCTATGGTATAAACATAATTATGCTACACATGTTAGGTTGTAGTGTTAGGAGGAAGACAGCATATCATTGCAAGAGTATGATACTAGAAAGGACTTGCAAAAGTAGTTCTGAAGATCTTGTATAGAAAGTCCCCCTAATGTGCAGCCCTCTCTCTCATCCTGAATTCCCTTTCACTGTTCTAGCCCCTTTCTTTATTCCAACATCATGGTTCAGCCCCATAACATTCATCTGATCATCTGCCAGGTTGGTTGGGTTGTTTGGCAGAGTAGCATATCTCTTTGGATTCACAACACTTGGATTAGGCTGCTTACCAGCCTGCAACCAGAAAAGAGCCACCTTTCCTATCCAAGAATCATTTCTAGCAATGAACCCAGAAGAACTCATTATACCTGCATACACCATCACACCAAAAAACTGGATTCACATTGATGCTTGTGATATCATTCAATAGCACAGCTGCAAAGCCATTAGAATACTGTCTGTAGAGCCCCTTGCTTCAGATGCTGTGATTACAGGAATCTAGAGCATGTTCTGCTACAAGATCTTCAATGTATCAACCTTCTCTCCACAGACCCATTAGTGCATCCCTTATGATACTCATTCAATATCCCATTTCACACTGTGATTTTTTTCACAAACCAAAGTCACTCTCTTGTTCAAAGAAGCATTTCAGAAGATTGGTATCAAACCAAAATGCCTTGCTGAAGCCAAGGGTTATAGAGTACAGACCTTGGTGGAATCATGAAAGCAAGCTCTGAAAGAAGTCCAGTCCCAAAATTTGTTTCACACAAGACAAAATGATACTTTGCATTCTTCAAAGACAAAGAAGATAGAATCACTTAGAGGTTGGTCAACAGAGCATACAAAACATTAACAGGCATCAAACACATCCTTTGAGATGGTCAGGTTACTAAGACTGAATTGCACACCATACTATGCTTTCATTTAAGAACTGTTTGCATTACCACTCAAGAACTCTTTCTTCAGTACACTTATGATCAAGACACATCAAGTGTTCTTCCACAGGGTCTCTTCACAGAGCTTGGCCAAAGAACTAAAAAGAATGGTTGCTTAATGTTACAAATTTGTGTATGATACTTCATGACTACAGTACTATGACTGCTTGCTTGCATGCACAAGTACCATGATTACTCAATCCCTGATCACATGACCACACCATCCCTTCACATTAGTCATGCCTTTAACCCTTCACACTAATCATAATCACAGTTTCACCTCTTCACCTCTTTCATGACTCACACCAATCACATCTTCCATTCTAATCTCAATCCTCCTTTTTTCATCTCCACCCTTACCTTCTGATCAGTATGATTATACATCAAGATTGCATTTCAATCATGACCCTGCAAGATCCTAGATGGATTTCTGCCACAATCACTTCCTTGATCAGTCACATCTTGTGATTAATTTTCCATCTTAGATTATTTCCTACATTCTCATATCCACTTCTTCCATTCTGATATATAAGATGCCTAACCTTTTACTCATGGACTACACCCTTTACCTTATTGTCCTATAGCATTAATCCCGTTATACCCTAGACTCTAGTCACAGCTTGGTCTGTGCACCATCTTGTAACATATAAATAGTGGGGTTATGTTGAGCAAACAGAAAAACACTATAACTCTACCTATCATCCATTACCTATAATCTGTTGGGTGATCTGGCATCACCAAAAGAATTCTTGAGCAGTTGCGGAATGAGAGAATGCTGAACAGCATATAGGGAGTCAGAGTGAGGAAAGGGTGATCTTCAACACCTTGACGAACTCTTGCATCATTAGTATTGCAATGGACTATTGCACTGTGCATGCATTCTCTTAATACCAGCACCTAAGAGACTGGCATAATCGTTGTCAAGCCTTGAGATGAGGATTCTGGCTCTTGGGTAATCACATGGCTATCTTCAGATTGCCAACCTTAAAAGCTGATCAGGGATGCCATCCCATCTTGGGATGTACCACACAGCATCCAACAAGATCATCCCCAAGCCTGCAGGCAAGGAGAAACAACTATAAATAACAGCATTAATATAATAAGGTCAACCAGCAGTGTACACCTATGTCTTCCGCAGGTATAACATCCATAGAGCCTTGCGATAAGGTCTTGCATCACATGGGTTTTCTATCATTAATTAGTGTCCTTCACAAAGAGGAACAATACCACAAAGAATGTTGCTACAAATTGTCTTGACCATGACATCATCTTGACTAAGTCTCAAGCTTGCATGACCACACAGTTATAAGGATAGAGAAGAGGGGGTAAGGTGAGACTGCATCCAAGCAATGCCTCACTTCTAGGTAGTCCAAAGACCAGGTAGGTGAATAGCTACTCTTTTACTTGCTGTTCCTTAAACATCACTAGGCCACCTTTGCAGGCAGAGTAGGAGAGGTGAACAAGTGGATTTGGCTGAGGGACAACAGCCCTTGCACAATGTTATGAATTGTGTACGATACTTGCACAATATACAGTACAATGACTGCTTGCTTGCATGCACAAGTACTTCTTCATGACCAATTCCTGATCATATGACCACTTCCATCCCTTCACATCATTACCTCTTCACCCTGTCACATTATCACATCTCGGATCTCTCTCTTCCTTTTCTTTATGACCTCACCAATCACTCTTTCATTCTGATCACTTCACCTTTCTCATTTTCGTCCTTACCCTCTGATTGGTATGATCCTCTATCGAGATTGCATCTTGATCATGAACCCTGCAGAACCCTTAATGGGATCTCTGCCATGATCCTTCCCTTGATCAGTCACATCTTGTGATCGATCTCTTCACATTACTTTACTTACTGCTTTCATATCCACTCTTTCATTTCTCCACCATATGAAAGCCTAACGTTTACCTCATGGACCTTACCCCTTTACCTTATCTACCAGTAGCATTAATCCCATATACCCTAGACCCTCATCACAGCTTGGTCTGTGCACAATCCTATAATGTATAAGTAGTGGGGTTATGAGTAGGGCTGTTCTCCCAGCCTAATCCACTTGTTTCCTCGTGTCCTACCCTGCCTACCAAGGTAGCCTAGTGACAACAGTCAAGTAAAGGATGTTATTCACCTAGCCCTCTTCATTGAGCCCTAAAAGTGAGACATCTGGAGATAAAGCCACTCCTCCCCTCCCCTCTTCATTATACCATCATATCAGATCCTTGTACCACTGAACCGCCAATGTATTGGCCTACAAGCAAGCTCATTCCCTATCAACGTATAGAATCCAGTACTGAGAAGAATGGAAGATATTCATTGGAAGCATTACTGAATCAAAAGATATTAAAGATCACATGACATAGTCCTCATTATTCTGACTACTAATGTTATACCTGCAACTTCAAGAGGCTATCATTGCTGTGCAGGTCTTATAGTATTAGAAACAGACTCTACAGATATTTAAGCCACAAGTAGCATCACGTCTCTTGTTGGAACATACATTGGGGTTACAGCACATACCCATATATTTATGGTGATACCACCCTCATTCTTAAGGATGGCAACCTGGTAAATAGCCATGCGATTACCCAAGGCTCGGAACCCTCACCCCAAGAGCCAAATATGATTATGCTAGTACCATAGGGTATTAGTATTAGGAGAAAGACAGAACATGGTTGCAAGAGTACCATCATTATCAAGGACTTGCAAGAGTAGTCCTGGTGTTCACATCTAGAAGATAGTTCCACATTAGTCCTCTCCTCATTCTGTTTCCCATTCCCTGCTGTTCAGCACTCCTCATATTTGGACGTTATCTCAAGGACTCATCGTATCATTCCCTGGTCGTCTGCCAGGTTGGTTGGGTTTGTTGGCAGAGTAGATGAAACTCTTTGGTTTTGCAACACACAACCCCTTATATACAGTACATGAAAGTGCACAGACCAAGCTGTGACTTACTATCTAGAGTATACACTATTAGTGCTATTGGTAGATAAGATAAAGGGTTTAGTCCATGAGTAAAAAATTAGGTAGCCTCATGCATCAAGAATGGAAGAGCAGACATAAAGCTGCAGTATTTAATGTAAGAGGGAAGATTGATCACAAGATGTAAAAGATCAGGATGGGGATCATGGCAGAGATTATCAAGATCCTGCAGGGTTATGATTGAGATGTTATCTCAATAAGAGATCATACTAATCAGATGGTAAGTGCGGAAATGAGGAAGGTGAGGACACCTTGAGAATGTGGCAAGAATCTAGATGATTAGTGTGAAGTTGTGAGGTTCATAAAGAGGTGAAGAGAGTGAAGATGTGATGCATGTGTTGAGCGACCAGAGAAACACTAATACAACCCTGCCTATCTTCCGTCACCATAACCCGTCGGGCGATCTGACATCACCAACTGAATCCTTGAGCAGTTGCGGAAGAGAGAATGCTTGAACAGCGAAGAGGGAGGCGGAGTGAGGAAAGGGTGATCTACAACACCTTGACGAACTATTGCATCGTCAGTATAGCAACAGACTATTGCACCGTGCTCGCATCCTCCTAATACCAGCATCTAAGAGACTGGCATAATCATTAACGACCCTTGGGGCAAGAAGTCCGGGTCTTGGGTAATCACATGGCTATCTCCAGGTTGCCAACCTTCAAAGCTGATCAGGGGTGCCACCCCATCTCGGGGTCAACACACAGTATTCCCAACGAGATCTTCTACAAGGCCGCAGCCAAGTAGGAACACTAATAGATAACAAGTTAATATGATAAGGGTCAATGGCAGCGTACGCCTTTATGACCCGCAGGTATAACATCGTCGTGAGCTTGCGATAAGACTCTTGAGTCACGTGGTATTTCCATCATTGAGTGCCTGCACCAAGCAAGGCGAGGATCTTCACAAAGAACGTATTCCAGAGTGTCTTGACTGGGTCCTGTCTTGACCGAGTCCTGAGTTAGCATGACCACACAGTTATAAATAAAAGAAAGTGGAGGGGAGGATGAGACCGCATCCGAGCAATGCCTCACTCCTGGGCAGTCCGAAGACCGGGCAGGCAAATAGCTACTCTGTTACTTGCTATTCCTTAAACATCACTAGGCCACCTTTGCAGGCAGAGTAGGAGAGGTGAACAAGTGGATTTGGCTGGGGGATAACAGCCCTTGCACAACCCCTTATATACAATACAAGAAGGTGCACAGACCAAGCTGTGTCTTGGGTCTAGGGTATAACACTATTAATGCTATTGGTAGATAAGGTAAAGGTAATAGTCCATGATGAAAAGGTTAGGCATTCATAGAAGAAGTCAGAAGCGAATATGAATGCAGGGCTTACTCTAGAATGCAAGATCATCACAAGATGTGAATGATCAAGGGAAGAATCGTGGCAGAAATCCCATCAAGGGTTCTGCAGGGTCATGATCTAGATCGATAATCTAGATGAGATGTCATACTGATCGGGAAGAGTGGAGATAAAGGAATGGAAGATGCATTGCAGGCATGCAACAACCATGAGGTGTGGCAGGATCTGAGATGATCAGTGTGAAGTTGTGACAGTCGTGAAGATGTGAAGAGGGTGAAGATGTGATGCACGTGATGGGTGAAGGTGTGATAATGTGAAGGGATGGAGAGGTCATGTGATCAGGGAAGAGGAAGTCATGTGACATGCAGGTCACGTGATCATGCCCAACACTAACACAAAGTATGCTGGGAGAGTCATTCATGCACTTGCTAACACAAAGTACAAGGCATGATGGTGATGTCATAACAAACAGCACACCATTATTATGTTTCCTTTCTTCCCATGTCAGCCCTTAACCATGGTTTGTGTGCATTTTAGAGACATATATAAAGCTGGTACTTTACTATACATCTTCTTAGCTTAGTTCTCCCTTGTTGTAGCATAGTTACCTTGCAACCTAGTTTGCTTGATTGCTTTCAAGGTGTTCTAAGTCCCCCAGTCCTCAGAAAACCTCTCCAGCAACCTCAAGCCCTCTGCCCTAGTGCAGTCACCTCTTGAGTATGCTTTGAACTTTGCCCATTGCAACTTAGAATCTTTTCAAGGGCTACACTTGTCCTTATCCAAGGCCAAGTGTAACATCATGAGGGAAAGATTAGGCAGGATCCTGAGAAGATCAGAAAGAGAGGATACCTGCAGGAAGTAATCTAAATGGAAGATCATCACAAGATGTGAATGATCAGAGTAAGGATTGTGGCAAAGATTCCATCAAGGGTTTTGCAGGATTATGATCTAGATCAGAGATTCAGATAAGATTCATACTGATCAGGGAAGAGTGAAGATTAAAGGAATGGAAGATGCATCTCAGACATGCACCAACCATGAGGTTGTGGAGAGATCTAAAATGATTGGTTAGGGGTCATAATAATCATAAGAGAAAGAGGAAGGGGTTGAAATGTGATCACAGTAATGGAGTGATGAGGTGAAGAAGGGACAGTGTAGTCATGTGATCAGGGAGGTCATGTGATCATTAAGTGCACCCAATGCACTAGAGAAATCATAATGGTTCATAGTACTTGATGCTTAACACATAGTAGCATGCAAGTATATTCATGATGTTATAACAGGATTTAAGTAGAGTGGGAAAAAATACCAGCTGAGAAGTGTGAGAAGTTGATTGAAAGCATGCCCAGAAGAATTCAGGCAGTGCTTAGAGCAAAAGGAGGCTATTATGAATTGTGTACAATACTTAGCACTATGACTGCTTGCATATATGCATGAGTGCTTATCATGACTCATCCCTGATCACATGACTTCTCCATCCCTTCACATCATCACACCTTTGACCTTTCACATGCATCACATTCCTTATCACCTCTTCACATCTTCACAATCATCATGACCTCACCAATCAATCTCTTATCTTGATCACCTCACCTTCCTCATTTCCATCATTTCCTCTGATTGGTATGATCACTTATTAAGATTGCATCTAGATCACAACCCTGAAAGATCCTAGATGGATCTCTGCCATGATCCCTTCCTTGATCTTTCACATCTTGTGATTGATCTTCCATTGTAAGATATTCCCTGCACTTCATCTCCACTTTATTCCATTCTGATAGATGAAGCTGCCTAACCTTTCACTCATGGACTATACCCTTTACCCTACTCACCAATAGCAATAATCCCTTATATCCTAGACCCCTAGTCACAGCTTGGTCTGTGCACCATCATGTATCATATAAATAAAGGGGTTATGACAAGGGCTGTTCCCCCAGCCTAATCCACTTGTTTGTACCTCTCCTACTCTGCCTATCAAGGTGGCCTAGTGATGTCTCAAGTAAAGGATGCTATTCACCTACCCACTCTTCATTGAATGCCTAGGAGTGAGGCTGTCTGGAGATAAAGCCAATCCCTACTCCTACCCTCTTATTGTTCCATCATATTCTCATACCACCAAACAGCCAATGCAAGGCCTTACAAGCAAGCTTGTACCTTGTCAAGTCAGAACCCAGATCTTGAAGTACAGAAGACATTCATTGGAAGAACCATCATATCAGAAACTATTAAAGATCATGTGATGTAACTTTCTATTGTACCAGTTACTGATGTTATACCTGCAACCTTGAGAGGCTACTATTGCCATGCAGGTCTTATCATATTATAGTGTTCACAGATACAATAACTTAAGCCATGAGTAGTATCGTACTCTCATTGGAACATATATTGGGATTATAGAACATATCCATATATCTATGGTGACACCACCCTTGTTCTTAAGGATGACAACCTGGTCAACAGTCATGTGATTACCCAAGGCTTGGAACCCTCACCCCAAGAGCTGAACATGATTATGCCTTTGACATTAGATCTTAGATATTAGAAGGAAGACAGAGTATTATTGCAAGAGTATGAGTACTATCAAGGACTTGCAAGAGTAATCCTGGAGTTCCTGGTTATAGAAGATCCCTCCAATGTGCAGTTCTTTCCTCTATTCAAAGACCCCTGCTATTCTAGCATCATTCCTTTTATCCAACATCTATGGTTTAGCCCCATACTAAGATCTCTGATCGTCTGCTGGGTTGGTTGGTTGTGTCAGCAGTGTAGACAGAACTCCTTGATTCCATAACAGAGGCCATATCAAGTACTAATAATACTCAAATACAAAAAGTGAATAAACTGTTGTTATGAGATTACTGTTACATTTTCTCTTTGCTTCTCATCCACTGTATACCACTGTATATTTTCTCCTTGCTTCTCACCCACTATGTACCACTATATGATGACCCATTTAATGGATGAATGATGCTGACTCAACCTTTCCATATTACATCATCAGCTATGCTTCATCTTCTGCTCTTCTCTTTTGCACACAGCCTGATCCCCATTCATCAGCATCCCCTTTGCCACCAGCTGTGCTTCGTCTTCTGCTCTTCTCCTCTGCACACAGCTAGATTTCTTATTTGCCAGCATTCTCCTTTGTTTTGCTCTACTTATGCCACTGGTTACCACAATGGCAAAACCTTCCATGCTTTTCCTAAAGCATGGTCCATGCATCTACCACACTGCATATATACCATTACCTATCATGATACTTACTCAGCTTTTGTCTCCCTTGTACCTGTGTACACTGTACTCATATGTCCAAGCAATAACATCTTGCTTGAATCATCACACCTCTGTTCAGTAGTCACTACTACTCTTAACATTAACATCATAACCCTCAGCTGGTCTTGTATCTGACCAGCTAAGTCCACTTGTGCTTCTTCAAAGTGAACTTAAGGGCTACACCCATTCCTACCTGGAGCAGGTGTAACAAAAGACAAAAGCTCTCTACTTGGCACCTAGTATCACCTAGTGTGCACCAACTACCACCATGTCACAACCATCTTGACCCACAGTAAATCCCTGGTGGTCCCCATGCACCACTCATACACAGAATCAATCGTCTTCTGAAGAATCCATTAGGTCCCCCACAGAGCCAGAGTTCAACCATGATATCACCCTGTCTAATCCAGCAGCAGATCAACTTGCCACCCACCTGAGCCATGTGTTATCCATGCAAGCCTCCATTCCCTGTAAACCAACACCACTGTCTTTCATCTCCATACCCCAAATTCTCCCATTTGCTCCAGTTAACACCTTTACAATGTCCTCATCCAAACCCATCAAACTATGTCTTGGGACCCCTGAGCACTTTGATGAAGACTACAAGAAGGCCATAGCCTGGCTTAACACTGTCATCTTTTACCTCACAGTTAACAAAGATGTATACAACTCCTTGGTGAAAAAAGTTGCATTCACCCTCTCATATATGACCAAAGGATCAGCCACAACATGGGCTGAAAACTTTCAGATCAAAGCCTATGACCCCACCATGGGTGCTGTTAACATGAGAATGTTTACCAAATTCCAAAAGGCCTTCTGCTTGGCCTTCCAACACCACAATATCATAACCTCCACCATTCATTGGCTAACCCACACTCACATGAAATTCAATCCAAAGAAGAAAGGGTACGAACCATCCATCATTGAGTACAATGCATCCTTCTTCAACAAAACATCTGAAGTGGGGATCACCAAAGACCATGTAATTATAGAATACTACTCCACAGGAATCCCCATCCTCATTATGCAGTGAATCTTCACCATAGAAGAAGTACCCATGGAAATCAAGAAGTGGAAGAAATGAGCTGTCTCTTTCATTTTGCAGAATGAATGAGCCAATTAGATAGCCCAACAATCAGTAACCTCCTGAACCCAGCACTTCTACCACTCACCACAATCTGCCAAGAATCCAAACACAATGAACATAAACACTATCTGCCTTGCCAAGCTCACCCCTGAAGAAAGAAAACAATGCTGAGACAACAACCTCTGCTTTCATTGCCACAAACCCAGCCATTCCTTCAACCAATGTTCCACCAGCAATAGTACTAACACCCAACCCCCTCCATGAACAAAGAAGACTCATTTTACTAAAGCAGAAGAGCTCCCAAAGATGAAGGAAGTGGACAATAGTGGAGATGAAGACAAGGGGGCAGTTTTAGTATGAGCAGTATAGGGTTTTTAAAGAGGGGGTCACCATTGATGCAAGTGCCTCCCCCTTCTCTCATGAATGTAATAATATTCTGAGCTAAAAAATTGTTAAATCTTTCTGTCAAACTCTTAGTCACAAACAAGGTGAGGAAAAGTGTCTCCACTCATGCCCTAATCAATAGCAGTGCCAAAATCAATTGCATTGACTGGGACTTTGTCAAAAAACACCAAATTCCTATGCAAAAATTACAACAACCAATAAAAATCTGCAATATAGATTCATCTGCAAATAAACAAAAACTAGCCAAGTTTCAGGCCACTCACTACCTCAACATTGGGGGGCTATTGCAAAAGGTCACCTTCATTGTCATTCAGTGCAGGGCAAATAACATCATCCTAAGACATCCATGGTTATATGATGTTAACCCTCAGATCAACTGAAAAATGTGGGTAGTTACCATTGTTACAAATTGTGTACAATACTTGGTACAATGACTGCATGCATGCACTGCATGAGTACTTCTTCATGACTTTCCCTAATCACATGACTTCCCTCATTCCTTTCACATCATAACCCTGTCACATTATCACATCCTCTACCTTCACCCTCTCACAACATCACCGATCACTCTTCCATTTCTAATCACCTCCCCTTCTTCATCTCCATTATTCCCTCTGATCAGTATGATCATTCTTATGAACCCTGCAAGATCCTAGATAGATCTCTGCCATGATCCCCTTCCTCAATTAGTCACATCTTGTGACCAATCTCCATCTTAGATTATTCCCTGCACTTCATATCCACTTCTTCCATTCTGATATATGAAGCTGCCTAACCTTTAACTCATGGACTATACCCTTTATCTTATCATCCTATAGCATTAATCCCATTATATCCTAGACTCTAGTCACTGCTTGGTCTGTGCACTCTCCTGTAATGTATAAGTAGTGGGGTTATGAGTACAGGCTGTTCCCCCAGCCTAATTCACTTGTTACCTCATGTCCTACCCTGCCTACCAAGATGGCCTAGTGACTAAGTACAAGTAAAGGATGTTACTCACCTAGCCTCTCTTCATTGAGACCTTAGAAGTGAGACATCTGGAGATAAAGCCAATCCTCCCCTTCATCTTCCATTGTTCCATCATCAGCACCTCACACCACTGAATCACCAACATCCAGGCCAGCGAGCCAACTCATACCTCAGCTAGTTCAGCCCCAGAACCTATGCAAGTATGGAACCCATTTGTTGTACCAGAACTGAACCTATTAAACCCATGTGACCAGGACCACATCATAATATCCCATGATGTTATACCTGTGGATCATAGAAGCTATCGTTGCTGCTGATCCTTATCATATTACATATCATGGACTCATAGATATTTAAGCCACTAGTGACACAGCACTCCTAGTTGGAACATACATTAGGGTTATAGAACATATCCACATATCTATGGTGACACCGACTTCATTCTTAAGAATGGCAATCTGGAATCAGCCATGCAATTACCCAAGGCTCAAAACCCTCGCCCCAAGAGCCAAACACAATTATGTGATATATGTTAGGTTATCATATTAGAAGGAAGCCAGAACCTAGTT
This sequence comes from Singerocomus rubriflavus, assembly GCA_038088835.1. Taxonomy (NCBI): domain Eukaryota; kingdom Fungi; phylum Basidiomycota; class Agaricomycetes; order Boletales; family Boletaceae; genus Singerocomus; species Singerocomus rubriflavus. The sequence continues at coordinate 24,170 of JBBPJS010000079.1, forward strand.
GCAAGAGTACTAGCATTAACAAGGACTTGCAAAAGTAGTCCTGGAGTTCAGACCTAAAAGATAGTTCCACCTCAGTCCTCTCCTTATATCTGTTCCCCCATTCTGCTGTCCAGCACTCTCTCTTTCTGGATGTTATCTCTAGGACTCATCATATTGTTCCCTGGTTGTCTGCCAGATTGGTTAGATTTGTGGTTGGATAGATGGAACTCTTTAGTTCCACAACAACCATCCAAACCAAAACTGACCAGTTCAGGGAATATTACACCTTCCATACAAAATTCTCCAACATCAAGCAATAGGAACCCAGAAACATAAACCTTGTAGCTGAAGAATCATCCCACCTACTCAACTACCTTCACCACCCTGGCCTGGAGAAGCTAACAACATGACAAGTAAAAATTGCCCAGAAAACAATCAACTATGTTCAAAAGAAAGGGGAATGATTCCTTATCACAGCTACCACCACCTCTACCAAACTCGCCATTGATGCCCTTTGACACAAAAACAAGGTCACACTCCTGGAAGAATATAAAACCTATGCAAAAGTATTCTCACAGAAAGCTACTAATAAGCTCCCTTCATCTAGGGATTTGTTGCAGAACCAACGAGTTATGCTACACTGCCAACACAACCCAATCAACCCAGCGGACGACCAGAGATCTTGGTACAGGGCTTCAACCATAATGTCGGAGTAAGGAATATGACTAGAACAGTCATAAGGTCTGCGGATAAGAGAGAGGACTGCGCGTCGGGGGATCTTCTGTGTCTAGAGCTCCAGGACTACTCTTGCAAGTCCTTGTTAGTAACCATACTCTTGCAACGGTACTCTGTCTTCCTCCTAATACCTAACCCCTAACGGGAAAGGCATAATCGTGTTCGGACCTTGAGGCAAGGATTCCGGTCCTTGGGTGATCACGTAGCTATTACCAGGTTGCAACCCTTGAGAACGAAGGCGGTGTCACCGTAAATGCATGGGTATGTGCATATAACCCCAATGCATGTTCCAACGAGAGACGCAGTGCTACTCGTGGCTTAAATATCTGTAAACGATCAAACTAATATGATAAGACCTGCATGGCAATGATAGCCTCTCGAGATCACAGGTATAACATCAGTACTTAGTACGATAGGGGAGTACATCACGTGATCTTTAGTAGTTTCTTGTTAGGTTCTTGATACAACGAATGTCTTCTGTTCTTCTAGGTACTGGGTTCTGTACTAGCGCTTGAACAAGCTTGCTGACTGGCCATAACATTGGCAGTTCGGTACTGTCAGGATCGATGAACGATGGAACGATGGAGGGGAGGAGTAAAGGTTAGCTTTATCTCCAGACAGCTCACTCCCAGGGCTCAATTAAGAGGGCCAGGCAAATACCATCCCTTACTTGTACTGTTGTCACTAGGCCACCTTGGTAGGCAGGGTAGAACGTGAGGAAACAAGTGGATTAGGCTGGGGGAACAGCCCTACTTCTAACCCCACTACTTATACATTACAGGAGAGTGCACAGACCAAGCTGTACACTAGGGTCTAGGGTATATGGGATTATTGCTATTGGCTACTAGGGTAAAGGATAATGTCCATGATGCAAAGGTTAGGCAACTCATCTAATGGAATGGAAGAAGCGGAGATGAAGTTGCAGGGTTTAATGTAAAGGGATGATCGATCACAAGATGTGACTGATCAGAAAGGGAGATCATGGCAGAGATCCATCTAGGATTTTGCAGGGTTTGTGAGAATGATCATACTGATCGGAGGGAATGATGGAGATGAAAAAGGTGAGGTGATCGGGAATGGAAGAGTGATCGGTGATTCATGAAGAGGGTGAAGAGAGATAAGAGATGTGATCAACGTGAAGGTGTGAAGGCGTGACGATGTGAAGGGAACGAGGGAGGTCACGTGATCAGGGATGAGTTATGAATAGTACTCGTGCATGCACGCAAGCAGTCATTGTACTGTTGTATCGTTAAGTATCATACACAATTCGTAACAGGATTACAACCACAAAATCAATTTTAAAGAAACATTCAAATCAAGGATTGGGAAACTGTACCTGCTCAATCCCAAAGAAAAAAAGGCCATGGAGGAATTCCTGGATGAGAACCTCAAATCTGGAAAGATTAGACCCTCCAAGTCACCCTAGGCATCCCTGTTCTTCTTTGTCAAAAAGAAGGATGGCAAACTATGCTCCTGTCAGAATTATTGCTACATTAACAAACACACCATTCAGGATGCATACTCACTACCCCTAATCATGGATCTCATGGACAAGATGAAAAATGCCAAAGTCTTCACCAAGTTCAATGTTAGATGGGGATACAACAACATGCAAATAAAAGAAGGTCATCAATGAAAAGCTGCCTTCATCATGCACAAAAGCCTCTATGAACTGACAGTAATGTTTTTTGGACTATCCAACTTGCCAGCCACCTTTCAAAGATTCATGAATGACTCATTCAGGAATCTGATTGCCAAAGGATGGTTGGTAATTTACATGGACAATCTTTTAATTTTCTCCCCTGACCAACTAACCCACAATGAGCATACCCATTGGATTCTCGAATCAATGCAG
>JBBPJS010000080.1:0-26539 GCA_038088835.1 Singerocomus rubriflavus
AAGTGTGGCCTGTAAAGGGAAGGCAACAGACCTTGCCTCCCTTCAATGTTGAATAATCTACCGGGCATTTTAGTAGAACATGCGTCCAAAGTGCCAAAGGGGCCATGCAGTATCTGCGTTCATTGCGACTAAATCCTACATATCGAACTCGAATTCTGAATCTGAACCATCTTTTCCTGGTCGCCCACGGATATTCTTAGGAGCTTGTCTATTCGTCCTCGTTGCTGCAGATCGCATACGAGAGGCTGGATCGTTATCCTCTTCTTCATCGGAACTATCACTCCGATTCTGGCCACTTTCTCCACTTTGGAAAGGTCGTTCAGGGGGGTCGATGACCCCACACAATATAAGGATTGCCTCGAGCTCTTCTCAGGTGAGCTCATGGTGGTAGAGGTATCGGAAATGCCGACGCACCTTCAGGACGCCTTTCGCGGTCAGCACCCCAAGCTACCAGTTGATTCCTAATTTCCCCTTTCCGATAGATAATGAGCATTGGTATGCGGCTATCAGGTAGATCTGGTATGCATTTGTCCCCGACGATGGACACAAATTTGGTTCGCGGATGTCGTATAGCTAAATCCTGGACATGATTAGCCGTACGATCACTTCGTGGGATGCTACGACAGGGGTGAGATTGACCGAGTGTGCGATATGGTGACAGTGCTCACCCGTCCTTGTAAAGAAAACATATCACGCCTGTGCCCTTATCGTCATCCTCCTCGTCATCGTTGACCTTGCTAGCCTCCGTAACTTCTCTCGTGTAATCCTCTCTGCCGATCGGATACACCCTCCCAAAGCGCGCACGTTTCACCGCCTTGCGCTCTTCGGCGAGTCGCTGGCGGTGGAATGCATCTACTGTCCGTTGCAGGTCGTCATCTGTGACGTCCTCACCCAGCTCACGTAGCTCTTCTGTGGTGAGATCTTCTAGGACATCGTGAGGTGTCGGGGAAGCGGGAGGAGACGGAGATGGCAGGGATGCTTCTCGGGGAGGAAGGATGCCATGCTTACGCAGGGCGTCGTTGCTGGGTGGGTTGGGTGTGGGTGTGTAACGACGATAAAGGGGTATCTCGTGCTCACAATTCGGTGTCTTGGTTTGGGTCGACTGCCATGTAAACGGAGATGAAGCTGCGCGCCCACAGTGAATCAATACGTGGCTGTATTAGGAAGGCTGTATTGAGCATCTTGACTGCGACGCGGACTTGAATGGTATGCGTTGGGAACTTCTCCTGCTCAGCCAGCTGGGAGATGCACTGATTTTGAGCTCATCTCCGTCCGATCTCATAGCAGGAGACTTCGATTCATCGCTTGCTTGATGACAGTGACCACCGTCGGCGCAACAACTGCGACCACGATCCAGGGTCATACCGTCACTGTCAATGAAACTATTCTACCGCGCAAGTACCAGGAAGAAATATTTCGGCGCGCCCAGGAGCACAACATCATCGCTGCCCTCGATACCGGGAGTGGAAAAACCCTCATCAGCATCCTTCTCATCAAATGGGTCGTCTTGCAGCCAAGCGCCGTCGGCAAACTCGTCGTGTTTCTCGTCCCAAAGGTTGCCCTTGTGGAACAACAAGCAGAGTTTATTGCTTCTCAGACTCCTCTGAGAGTACGAAAATTTCACGGAAGCCTGGATTTGGAGCTCTCAGATCGGGCAAATTGGAAGAACTCATTCGAGAAAGCGGACGTGGTCGTGATGACGGGTGAGGTTGCATGGGTTACTCAGTGGTGTCAGGGCATCGATTCTCAACGATGGTTCCAGCCCAGATATTCCTCAATGTCCTCACGCATTCACACTGGAGCATCGACAAGGCGCGCTTCCTTCTCGATTCTTATCGACGTTCTGCTGACCCTGTCGCACTAGGTCTCATTGATCATCTTCGACGAGTGTCACCATACGCGCAAGAACCACGCTTACAATGGTATAATGCGCGAATACTTTCAAGTCCATCCCACTGAGCGCCCAAAGGTATTTGGCATGACGGCGTCGCCTATCTGGAATCCCAAGGACGCGGAAGGGTCTCTGTTGACCTTGGAGAAAAACCTGGATGCCACTGTCATCGCCGTGCGTGAACATGTGTCCGAGTTACTTGAAAACTCGCCACGACCGGTGGAGGTGCGTATTTCTGTTGATATTGTAGTGGGTGCTTATATCCTGCAACAGATGATCAAGGAATACTTCCCTCCCCCTGATAACTATCTCTATCTAAACCCAAGTCTTTGGGATACTCTGTCAATCTTCCAGTCCGACAATATTGATATATCATGGGACAAATTACATATGAAGTACCATGTCACTCGGAACAGCCTCGGTCCCTACTCCGCAGATCTCTTTATATATCATGAAGTTCGTACACGAGTCAACCAGCTTCTTCTAGAGTTTGATACATCCAATGGTTCCGTTGCCAACCCCTTCGGTGTTCAGGAAGACAGTATGGACATCGACGATCCTCCGACGTACCGAAGCACCCCATCGATTCCTGTTACTCTGGAGCAGATCGACACCATTCTTTCTGATTTCAAGCCTTTTTTCGAAGACTCTTCCACCTCTCCACCTACAGTGCCAGTTCCCGTTCCACTCGCCTGGTGTACACCCAAGGTAAAGGCTCTCACCGAGGTCCTCCTCGCATACCACACCCCAACATTCCACGGTATTGTCTTTGTGGAGCAGCGTCAGGTTGCTGCTTGCCTTGCCAAGATACTCTCCAGGATCCCCGAAATGAGGGGTCGCATTCGGTGCGCGGAGCTTATAGGGCACGGCGCTGGACATGGTGCACGAAACAAAGGAGGTTCTAATGCAAGTACAGCGTCAGGGGTGAACGTGAAGGGCATGGGGTTGGCGAGGCAGCAAGACACAGTTAGGTCATTTCGGAAGTCGTATGAGGAGGGTGGTCTGAACTTGTGTACGTTTCTTCTTTGCCCCTTCATACTACACTATTGATTCTCTATCAAGTGGTTGCCACGTCTGTTGCTGAAGAAGGTTTAGACTTTCCGGTATGTCGCCATGTGTCTCCTTTTGGCGAAACTCTAATACTGGCCTCGGTAGGCATGTGACCTTGTTATACGTTTTGATCCACTTCATCATATGGTTGGATACGTCCAGTCCAGAGGACGGGCCCGAACAAAAACCTCTACCTTTGTTATCATGGTACAAGCAGGTCATACGTCGCATCTCGACCGTTATAAAACTTTCCAAGAAATCGAGCCTGAACTCAAGAGAGTCTATCAAACTCGGGAAAATCCCACCCGCCCAGATTCACTAGATTCATCGTCAGACTCCGAAGAGGGTGAGTTGGAAGAAGACGACCCCGAAGATCTTGCCGCGCGTGAACGCTATATTATCCCATCTACTGGGGCGGTACTCACCTATGGCTCTGCTATTGGGCTGATCAACTACTTGTGCTCCCTAATCCCTCATGATGTCTACACTCCTCCTCCGATGCCGAAATATAGTGGCGATTACGCCTCTGTTTTAGAACTGCCATCGAGCCTTCCTCTCCCAGTCGACCATCTCATATATCGTGGGCCTGCGCGCAACTCGAAGCGCGAGGCGAAGCGGGCAGTTGCATTCATGGCTGTCAAAGCTCTTCATAAACTTGATGTCTTCGATGATTACCTCCTTCCCTCGACGGGCTCCAAAGGAAAGAGTGAATATGATGCCGATGGTCGTAAGCTTCCTGATATCTCCGAAATCCCGGATATCGTGAACGTGTTGGTACAAGACCCGTGGACACTAGGTCCAAGACTCCGAATGCACGTCATTACAATCGATGGAGAAGACTCCGCAGGGCTCATAACAGGCACTGAACTACCAGCACTTGAACTCTCCAGTGAAGGTTGCACTATCACCATGCGCTGCACGGATGAGCTCGTATTTCATCCGGAGGAGGAGTGGGAAACTCTTCGAATGCTTGAAGAATATACCAAGACAGGCATCTGGTTCTGTGTCTCTGGGCGTCCAATCCCGCTACCTATCACATGTTTCCTCGTTCCATTAACAGAACACAATTGCATCGATTTCGAGGCAGTGGAACGTGTCGTTAACGAGCCACACGGCACGTACAACTGGCAAGGAATCACCGAAAAGGATTTCGGTACGAAAATGGTTATGAACTGTAATCTCTATGGCCGTGCACAGATTCTTCACAACATAAGATATGACCTCACCGCGTTATCTGTGCCACCCCCAGGCTCGTGCGAAGCTCCGTATCCGACTTACAAAGAATATTTCATGAAAAAGTGGACCAGAAAGAGTCGTGAAGCTTTCGTTCCGACTGATTGTCCTCTTATTGAAATCCACAGTCTTCTTCGTGCCCCCTCGGGTCTTTACCGTCCAGCTTCTAGGCACCAAAATGTTGATAAATACAAATGCCATACTGCACCCGTTGGATCAATCGTCCCGCAGGATGCGTGCAGGGTTAATCACTTTTCCAGGCCGGTCTACCGCGCTTTTCTATTCCTTCCTCGTGTCTGCAGGCGGGCAACAGATCTCTATCGGGCAAGAGAAGAGCGTCTACAACTTGGACTACCCCCAATTGACGATGACCTTCTCATCGAGGGATCTACTCTTCCAACCACGAATGCGACATGGAATAACCAACGCTTGGAGACTCTGGGAGACTCTGTACTTAAGCTCACGTGCACAGTGCATATCATGAACAAGTTCCCCCACCGGCATGAAGGACAACTTTCTCAACTCCGTCAGAATAGTATTTCAAATCGCACTTTGTTAGCGCGTGCCAAAGAGATTGGCCTCGAGCGGTTTCTCACATCCGAGGCTCAAAGCCTACATGTATGGAGGTATACAATACCTAAAGGGTCGGATGTGGTAGACTGTTTAATGCAAGCAAAACATACGGTACGCAGAGAGTATCCCCGTCGAAGCTTGCAGGACTGCATGGAGGCGACTCTTGGAGCGGCATTCCTGACTGGGGGCATTGATATGGCATTGCGGGCTGGTGACGCATTGGGATTATCTATGGGGGGACCTCTCCCGTGGCCACTGCGCTACTCTCGATCCCCCGAACCCTCCCTCATACCACCACTTTTTGCGGATCTGCAAGCTCTGATGGGGTACGAATTCCATCGTGGCGAGTTACTCGTCGAGGCGATCACACACCCTTCCTTTACTACGTCGGCAGGATCATCATATCAGCGTCTGGAGTTTCTCGGTGACGGTAAGATTAGACCTCCTCGGAACAGCCCATCTCGACGCTCACTTAGAATTTAGCTGTAATTGATTTAGTCATAATGCGCCATCTTTGCCGTAGATTTCCAGACGCCACATCTGGTCAACTCTCTGCGGCTCGCTCCCGTGCCGTCTGTGGACCCACTCTTGCATCCGTCTCTGTCAACCGCCTTGCCCTACACAAGTATCTACTCATCAACAATGCTGAGCTTAGCACTGCGATAACTCGTCACGTGCCCCTCCTGGAGACCCTCTCGCCTGAAGATGCTATCCTGAAGGGATGGAAGTACGACCCTCCCAAGGCACTTAGCGACGTGCTGGAAAGCCTTGTCGGCGCAGTCCTTGTGGACAGTGCGTATAACTTCGAGAAGACCGCTTCAGTTGTCGAAGTGGTGATGAGTGACGTGCTAGAAATACTGACTACCACGATTCCGAGAGATCCAGTCTCAGAATTGATGGTTTGGGCTGCTACAGAGGGTTGCAAGAGGATTGCATTTCAGCAAGTATCTCGTGTTCACTTTTTGAAAAGAGCTGACAGGCAATTTCTCTTGTAGAAAAAGTCAGAGTAATGCAGAACTCCGACGGAACGACAGCATTTCAGTCATTGTTCATGAACTCGTTGTTGCAGGTCCTATCACAGCAAGCAATCTTTCGTTGTCAAAAGGTCTAGCGGCCGAACGGGCACGTGCTATCTTGGGTGATCCAAGCCATGAGATGAATCTTGCTCGATTGTGTGATTGTCGGAAGGCGGCTGAAGAGCGGATGGAACCTCCTGCCGACCAGACAAACCAAAAGGTCACGGACGAGACTGAAGAGGGCTTCGCATCTATTGCCAAGCAGAAGATGGAGGAAGACTACATCCCTCCTGTCCATGCAGTTGAGGTGGAAGACGAGCTCGACGATGAAATACTTTTGACCGGAACGTGAGACAGGCATCATCTCTTTTGGAGGTGGGCTAGCCAGGACTCCTGGGATGAACTGCTGGCGACCCTTTGCTGCGTTGCGAATGGTTGTTAGCGGTTGTTTCCACGTTTCTTGCACCTCCTTCTTTCCATTCCTACCGTATATTCTCAACTGACCATGTTATGGCATACACCCTCAAGACCCGAAAGGTTGACCTCTAGTCCGGACATTGGATATTTGTTGTTGTGTAGATGTGGTGAATAGTGCCCCACAAGTTGGGCTGTGGATGTGGCCAATGGACACTAATCACTGTATTTATACTTGTTTGTCAACCCTACTGCCAACGTTAAACAGCTTCACATCCAAGAGCCCTGCTCATTCTTATTCACTAGAACTCGTTTGTTGCCAACGTTATACTCGACTATGGGAGACGAGTACCCTTCGTTGTTCCGTATGATCGATTGATAAATGTATATTTCGACACTAACAAAACAATCTAGGCTCGGAACAGATGAGCTTGGTGCAGCTCTACATACCAACTGAAGTGGCTCATGATACAGTTGCTGAGCTGGGGGAGCTTGGGAACGTCCAGTTCAAGGATGTTCGTGTCTGACTGGTGCTCCTTTGATAGTCATTCACTAACTTTTTCGTGTCAGTTGAACCCAACCGTCAATCCGTTCCAGCGTTCCTTCGTCGGCGAAATCAGGAGATTTGAAGACATGGCCCGTCGTGTTCGTTTCTTCGTTTCTCAGATAGAGAAGGAAAGAGATGTGGTACCAATCACCCCTCTTTACGACTCTGCACCTCTTGTTACTGTCGGTCCAAGCGCAGCACACAACATCGACGAGCTCGATGTAACGTTAGCAGAGCACGAGACCAGGCTTTTGCGGATGAACGAGAGTTACAAGGTGCTCAGCGAACGTACCAAGGAATTGGTTGAGGCGCGCCATGTTTTGAGGGAGACTGCGGGTTTCTTCGAAAAGGTGAGTCCGCAGACATGGAAGCCCGTATTCTGTTCACCCGTCGTAAAGGCCGAAACACAACAGACGGATATCAGGACCTCCTTTGATGACAGTTCAGCCCCTCTTCTTCAACACGATGATCGCGAACACCAGTATTCGTCAACAGTACAGTTTGACCTGGAGTAAGCTCGTTTTCTTCACATCCGTTTTTTTTACCAAGACCTTATCCTGCTCTAGGTTCGTTGCGGGAACTATTGATAGAGCCCGTATCCCTACATTTGAGCGCGTGCTTTGGCGTGTGTTGAGGGGCAACCTTTATATGAATCATACCGACATCACGGAACCGTTTGTCGATCCTGCCACCGGTTCTGAGACACGCAAGAACGTGTTCATTATTTTTGCACATGGTGACGCATTACTTGCAAAGATTCGAAAAGTTGCCGAGTCAATGGGCGCCACCTTGTATCCCATCGATGCTAATGCTGACAAGCGTTCTGACTCGCTTCGTGAGGTTACCGCTCACCTAGAAGACCTTCAGAATATCCTCTATAATACTGGGTCTAATAGACGTATTGAGCTCATAACAATTGCGGAGAATCTCGCACGATGGCAAGACGTTGTCCGGAAAGAAAAGGTGATCTACGAGACGATGAACCTCTTCAACTATGACGTACGGAGGAAGACTTTGGTGGCTGAAGGATGGTGTCCAACAAGAGATATTGCAAAGATACAAGTTGCTCTTGGACATGCTACGGTATGTTATTTCCGCGTCACTGTATGGCTGTTAGTTTATTCGCCCCCTAGGAGGAATCTGGGACGGGTGTTGTGCCCATCTTGCATGAGCTTCGCACCAACAAGACTCCACCCACTTTCAACAGGACAAATAAATTCACGGAAGGATTCCAGAGTATCATGGACAGTTATGGAATTGCGACCTACCAAGAAGTTAATCCCGGTTTGTTCGCCATCATCACCTTCCCTTTCTTGTTCGCCGTGATGTTTGGTGACATCGGTCATGGTTTGATCATCCTATTTGCTTCTCTCTATATGATTATGAATGAGAGGAAGTGGGCGAAAGGGGGTCTTGGGGAGGTGAGTGAGAGCCTTGAAAAACCTATCCTGACTAAGTTTCCCGCTCTAGATTACAGGGCAGTTCTTCTTGTAGGTGAGCATCATGAGGCGATACAGGACGTACTGATATGCATTTAGTGGACGATACATCATTCTTTTGATGGGCCTGTTCTCGGTCTACACCGGCCTCATGTACAATGACATATTCTCCAAATCCCTTCACATTTGGCACTCTGGATGGGACTTCCCTGAAGGAAATGGAACTCTCCATGCTGTCTCGAACGGGCACGTTTATCCCTTCGGCTTGGACCCAGCCTGGCATGGTGCAGATAATGGCTTGGTATTCACAAACTCATACAAGATGAAAATGGCAATTATTCTGGGTGTGATCCATGTGTGTTCGTTGCTAGTTTTATACAGCCTATATTGACATAATTCCAGATGACATTTGCGTTGTGCTTGCAGCTCCCTAATCACATTACATTCAAGCGTCCGCTAGACATCTATGCCAATTTCATTCCTCAAATGATCTTCCTCCAGTCAATTTTCGGATACTTAGTCATCTGTATCCTTTACAAATGGACGATTAACTGGTCGGAGGCGTCGACAGAACCCCCATCGTTGTTAAACATGCTGATTGCGATGTTCTTGTCCCCTGGATCCGTCAATCCAAAAAGTCAGCTCTATCCCGCTCAAGGGTTTGTACAAGTTGTCCTACTCCTTCTTGCTGTCGTCTGTGTTCCTTGGATGCTATGCATGAAGCCGTACTTCCTGTGGAAGGAGATGCAAAAAATTCAGGGTCAAGGGTATGTGGGACTTGGCCATCATGATGGCCCACGCGAGAGCAGCGATGAGGTTCTTGAAACTGAGGAAGAAGGTAATGGACGAATCATAGTTGAAGAAGTGGAAAGAGAACATGTGAGTGACCTGTTCCTCTCTAAGTTGTCATGTTTCCGATTGGTTCTATCAGGAGCAACATGATTTTGGGGAAGTTGTCATCCATCAGATCATCCATACTATCGAATTCTGCCTTGGCTGTATCTCGCATACCGCGTCGTACCTCCGGTTGTGGGCGCTGTCTTTGGCCCACGCTCAGCTGTCCGAAGTTTTGTGGAACATGACGCTAGAAGGTGTTCTAGGGATGCAGGGGATTTTTGGGATCATCATAATCATATTCACAGTCGTGCTGTGGTTCACGCTGACCGTGGCTATCTTGTGTCTCATGGAGGTGTGTATTTTGATGAACGTGCGTGGAGTGTGACCATGAATGGATGTCGTTTAATGCAGGGTCTATCGGCATTTTTGCATGCTCTCCGTCTCCACTGGGTCGAAGCGAACAGCAAGCACTATGAAGGGGGAGGATATGTACGTGCTATTCACCCTGATTTCGTTACCGACAGCATGGACCACGCATGCTGATGGATCTCCGAACAGGCCTTCGTTCCGCTAAGCTTCGCGAAATTGGATGAGAGGGAATAGGAGCACGTCGACATGTTTTTATCCGTAGCAGACGCTTTTTTACACAATCGAGGCTGTTCGCCTGCAAATGTCACCTTTTTTTTTTCAAAGTCCGAATGCAGTGGCACTTATATTGCCGGCGACTTGGACGCTTTGCTGTATCCCCCGCTCTCTTTTCTTCTCTCTCTGCTTAGATTGGTCGGTCGTTGTCTTCACTGATCTTCCCTCTTTTTGACCCCCTTCCAGCCATTATAGACTATAGAGCGTAAAATAGAGCATTCTTTGTTCAGCCTTTTCTTGCGTCTTAAACATTGAACAAATCTCACGGCTATCTCTATACCCTGCGTAGGTGCGTCCATGCACGTCTATCGTCTTCCTTGTCTCATCTCCTAGATTTTAGAAATGCCTGCTGTAACCGCAACCGCTCCCATTGTTCCTTCGCCTTCCTCGCTCAAGGGCCTTGTCGACGGTCAGTTCGACATTGCTGCCCTCTTCGTCTCGGACAAGGCCGCCCGTGAAGCCGCCGCGAAGGCTCTCGCTTCTGCCGTTCAAAACAATGGACCCACTGCCATTGGTGCAGTTGGTTTCGTAGAGGCAGCTCTTAAGGCTCTCTCGGACAAAAAGTCACCTGCTGCCCGTGAGGGCGCAGCCGAAGCTATTATTGCGCTTGCCAAGGTCGGTGCGGCAAAGGTCCTTGAGCCCACATTTATCGACTCTGGTCTATATGCTGCCCTCGTCGAAGGCTTTGCCGACAAGATGCCTGCCGCCCGTAATGCGGCGGTAGGAGCTGTCAAGGAGTTCGCTGCTACAATGAATCCCTGGGCTGCTGCTCTACTTCTTCCTGCTCTCCTTCATCAGATCAAAACAGCTGGAAAATGGCAGATCAAGACAGGCGCCCTAGTTGTCCTGAATCAGCTTGTTACCAGCGCTCCTGTTCAACTTGCTCGCCTCATGCCTGATATTGTTCCCGTCCTTTCTGAGGTCATCTGGGATACCAAGGCCGATGTGAAGAAGGCGGCCCGCGACTCTCTTGAAAAGGCTTGTGCTTTGATCTCCAATAAGGACATTGAACGCTTTATTCCAGCTCTCATCAAGGCACTAATCAACCCGGTCGAGGAGGTCCCAAATACCATCCAACTCCTCTCGGCCACTACATTCGTTTCTGAAGTAGATTCTGCTACGCTTTCTCTTATGGTGCCTCTTTTGTCTCGTGGTCTCAACGAGAAGCTCACCGCCACAAAACGTAAGGTTGCAGTGTAAGTCATTGGTACATCTGATTGCATCAAAGTTATTGATGAGGTTTATGTTTAGCATTGTGGACAACATGTCTAAACTGGTTGACTCGCCAATCACCGTCCGCCCCTTCCTGCCGAAGCTTCTGCCTGGCCTCATCAAGGTCGAGACCTCGATCGGTGATCCTGAAGCACGTGGAGTCGTTGGCAAGGCAATTGCAACCCTTCGTCAAGTCGGTCAAGTCCCTGAAGGTGATGGAACAGATCTTTCTCCTTTGAAGCTTGTCGAGCCCTCTCAGTTGACGGCTGGTCTTTCCATCGTCTACAAGAAGCTTGGCGCAAGTGCACCTGAGCTCTCGGATGCTACTGTTGTATATGTGTCGCGCCTTGCTGCGAACTTGGTGAACGCTAAGAACTTCGATATTTCGGAGTGGGGATCCCTCGCTCCCTACTTGTCTTTCGTAGCTCCCTCCCCCGACCCTCTCTCCGTCACGGGAGAGTGGGCTGTTCGGTCAGCTTCCTCTGGCGATGACGATGATGACGTCCCCGAAGATGAGGAGGAAGGCGAAGATTTGTGCAACTGCCAGTTCTCACTTGCTTACGGTGCAAAGATCCTTCTCAACACTGCCACCCTTCGTCTCAAACGTGGTCACCGTTACGGTCTTTGTGGAAAGAACGGTACTGGGAAGTCTACTCTCATGCGAGCCATCACCAATGGTCAGGTGGAGGGCTTCCCATCTCCTGACCAAGTCCGAACCTTCTACGTTGAACATGATATCGACGGTAGCGAAGCTGATACTTCTGTTCTGCAATTCATTTTGACCGACAAACGTATCCTTGCCTCCGAGGCAGAAATCATTGAAACTCTTGCTTCTGTTGGTTTCAACGACGAGCGCCAGAAGCACCCAATCGGTAGTTTGTCCGGAGGTTGGAAGATGAAGCTTGCTTTAGCCAGAGCAATGCTTTTCAAGGCCGACATTCTTCTCTTGGATGAACCCACTAACCACTTGGACGTGGTGAACGTTGCATGGCTGGAGAACTATCTCGTCTCGTTGAAACACTGCACATCAAGTATGTATCTCTCCATTTGGAATGATATATTCACCAAGTGTGTCTGTAGTCATCGTGTCTCACGACTCTGGTTTCCTCAACAACACCATTACTGATGTGCTTCACCTCAACCGTTTCAAGATTCGGAGGTACCGTGGTAATCTTGAGGCCTTTGTGAAGCAAGTGCCGGAGGCCAAGTCGTACTATACCCTTGAGGCCGCCGAAGATTACAAGTTCAAGCTCCCTGACCCCCCCCTTCTCGAAGGTGTTAAGACCAAGGAAAAAAGCTTACTTAAAATGCGTCAAGTTGGCTTCCAGTACCCTTCGCAACCCGTCCAGCAGCTGTACGACATCACTCTTCAAGTTTCCCTCTCTTCCCGTGTTGCTATTCTCGGCCCCAATGGTTCTGGAAAATCAACGTTGGTTAAACTTCTCACTGGAGAGATGGAACCCAACAAAGGTGGTGAAATCTGGAAGCACCCCAACTTGGTGATCGGTTACGTTGCGCAACATGCCTTCCACCACATCGACCACCATCTCGATAAGACGCCCCTCGAATACATGCTCTGGCGTTACCAGACTGGTGAAGACTTGGAAGAAATGAGCAAGGCTTCGCGTCAGATCAGCGAAGTCGAAGCGCAAAAGATGAAGGATGGTTCCCTTTACATCCACGAAGGACAGAAAAGGCAGATCGATGAGATTATCTCCCGTAAGAAATTGAAGCAATCATATGAGTACGAGGTCTCTTTCAAGGGACTCAGTTCCTCGGAGAATCTCTGGATTCCTCGTGATGAGCTCGTTAAACGTGGGTTCGAGAAGGTGAGTTCTGTTTTGCCTGTTATTCAACATGATTTTACAGTTTTTTCTCTTTCTCAGAAAGTCTTGGAGGTCGACACACGTGAAGCGCAACGCCTCGGTTTACTTCGTCCTCTCGTTCGTCGTGAGATTGAGAAGCACTTTGCTGACTTTGGTTTGGAAGCTGAGTTTGTATCCCACAACACTATGCGCGGCCTGTCTGGTGGACAGAAGGTTAAGATCGTCCTTGGTGCTGCGACGTGGCGTCGTCCCCACATCATCTGCTTGGATGAGCCTACTAGTATGTATATTCGTTCCGAAGTAAGCTGGGTTACTCAAAACTATGTGCAGACTACCTTGATCGTGAATCGCTTGCTGCCCTGATTGAAGCTTTGAAAGTCTTTGAGGGTGGTGTTCTCATTATTACCCACAACCGTGACTTCTCTGAGTCTATTTGCACTGAGTAAATACTCCCTTTCACCACTGGGCATGACTTTGTCTAATTTATATTCTCAGGGTTTGGGCTATGCGTGATGGTCGTCTCGAGGCATCCGGCCATAACTGGGTTGAAGGGCAAGGTTCTGGCCCCCGAATTGACAAGAAGGAAGGAGAAGAGGAAATTCAATATGACGCTATGGGTAACAAGATCGACAGCAAGAAGACTAAGAAACTCACTTCCTCTGATGTTCGCAAGGTTAGACTTGACTGAATCTTGTGATGTCTGCTGACCGTGATTACCTACCTGTGCAGCAAAGGAAGGCACGCCTGAAGAACAAGGGCAAAGGCCTGTCCGATGACGAGGAGCTCTGAGCCGTGTTGATATTTTGTGCATCACCTGTCGTTGCTGCCTTGTCATTTGTCTTGTGTTACTCTTTTCTGTTGTTTCTGTATTGCCACCACCACATCGTACAATTCTGCAATTTAATGATGTTTACGACTTGTCGGAAGCTGACCAATCTCAACTTCTATATTTGCCGAGTTGCAGCCGCAGGACCGTACTAGGACATTCTTCACGACTACAACATGCCTTTGGATGATGTCCACGACCATCTGTATACTAGAGACATACGCACACAGCTGACGCCCAACGCTACGCAAAGAACAACTCTCATTGTTGCCGGCTGTTATGTCGTTGCAATAGCTATACTCTGGTGAGCATCCGACTGGCTCTGAACGTGGTCTAGGGCACCTGACAGATGTATTCAAGGCATTTGCCCCTGCTTAGCTGGATAAGCGAGTCTTTTGTCTATACCGTGACCCTAGCTAACCTGCCTGTCTAGTTTACCCCTTCAAGTATGTCAAACGAACACTGTTCGGCTTGACGGTTTAGTAGACTAATCCATCCCCGAGATTGCTCACAGTTGGCTTCCACGAGGTAAGGTGTGCACTACCACAGAGACGCTCGAAAACGCTATTTTTTTTTGGTAGATTAGCCATGCGATCGCGGGTGTATTAACCTGTGCGACCATTCATTCTGTGGAACTCGACCGTCAGTGATTTCAACACCTATGAGAGCGAATTAGCGAGCGCTCACAACAGTCTACAGCCGACGAGGGGGGCGAGACTCGAATGTCTGGTGGTATACCATGGATTACCCTGCCTGCGGGATACCTTGGTTCTTCACTCATCGGAGCCTGCTTGATTGCGTGCGGATTCGACACTAATGCAAGCAAAATCGCGTGTCTTGTCCTCGCCGGGTTTTTCCTATTTACTCTATGGTGGGCTCGGAGGAATTGGTTGTACGTATTTATGGTGTGGTTGTGTTGATCTGCATCCAACTCACTTGCATCTAGGACATGGGTTCTCATTCTTGGCATGTCCGGTCTCATCGTTATGTTCTGGTTTGTCGCAGGAGGCGTGGCCCTCCGCTATTTTGCAAGCGTGTTTCTTATTCGGTCGCACTGCACTGCTCAGCTTGTCTTGTAGGTGCTGTTCATTGGTGTCATGTCAGACCTGTATGTTCTTTGGGATGTGATTGGTGAGTGCAAGCTGATCTCGTGCTCCAGCGGATGCTAATAGCTAGGCAGATGATACCATTGCTCGCAAAGTAAACAATTCGGACGCTTCTGCATTTGCCCGGATCTGCGGATGTTTCCCATCCCAAGGTTCGTCTTCGTGCTTCGCTTGAGAACCGCGGGGTTTTGAACATCCCTACAGTTTGGGGTGTCATCTGGCTTTTGATAGCATTCGTATTCTTTGCTGCCGGAATCCTCGTCGGAATTGCCGTTTTCAAGGTGTTTAACTCGAATTCCCGTTCTAGAGCGATGACTCTCACCAACGTCACAGGAATCGGCCGCTCAACAAAAAGAAGACTCTTCGCATTTTCTTCCTGTTCCAGGATCCAATGCAGCGATACCAGGGATGCCCGTGCCGTCGCTCCTTCTCACTGTTGTTACCAGCATACTTTGGAAGCTTCTTGTATAATGACACCGACTGGCATAGATTCTAATGTTCAGATCCTGTGTATGTTATATTTACCAATGTATTATTTCCCAGAACTACGTGTACAACGTCAATACCATTTTGTGAGAGCCTCTCGCTTGGGTGTCCCTTTACAGGAGGTGACGGGATACAGTCAGGTCTGACTGTCTCCGTCATCACCTTCTACGACCGCCACGGTCCCGCTCGCCCTCTGAGCCTACCCATCGCCTATCCGGTGTTTCGGACCGATTCCGGTAACTTTCCCTACGCCGGTTTTCTCTTTCGTACCTGTCTCCGTAACCCCTCTCACGATCACGTGAATCATTCCGGTGGTAGCGATGAGGCGTATCTCGTCGCTCCGACGTTCGGTCGTCCCGGTGGCGTGGTGTGCGGGAGTGTGGAGGGGGTGTGCGGGATTCGTCCCTGGAGCGTCGAACGTCTCTGTGGCGATCACGGCGATAGTCCGGACTACGGTCCCTGTCACGACGTCGAGGTGGTGGGGATGGCGTGCGCGACTCCCTTTCGCGTTGAGCATCTCTGCGGTGGTCATGACGGTAGTCCGAGGTGCGCTCCCTGTCACGACGTGGAGGGGTCACTGTCCTGCGGCCGTGTCGTCTCGCGTCGACAGATGACTCTGAGTTGGACGGCTCCGAGTCTGAATCAGACTCTGTGTCTGTGTCCGTGTCCAGGTTGCTCTCTGAATCGGAATCGGATGACGAGGACTCTTGTTCGAGCAGTGCGCGACGCTGCTCCATGATCAAACGAGGTGCATTCTAGTTATGGTCGTCAACCAAGGGAACTGGGTCCCACGCTAGTAATGTAAACTCACCTTGAGGTATTCTCTCATTTCTTCTGTCAACACACCTAGGCCAATACTTGTGAAGTAGTTGATCGAAAACCGCGTATTCTTCGGGTTGTCCGTCGGGAACATGTCCCTGCACGCGGATTTCACCTCCTCATCCTTGAACCGCTCTCGGAGATTCTTCAACCCCATGCTCTCCATCATCTCTTGCATCATAATTTTCACAAAGATACGAGAACTGGACGTTGTATCATCTTCGTTCATCTTGATGTTTCCGAGAACGACCCAGGAAATAGCATCGCTAGCTAGCATGTGCCCAAAGAAACGCGAAATATTGCGTAGCCGGTTTGTTTCGTATCTGTGAATCGTATGGTAGTAGTTGCCAAACGCTTGCTCGACGCTCTCCATCCAAACACGGTTCAGTTTGCTGAAACGTTCACCAATAAGCCCGTAAAAGTTGGAGTAAGACCGTTCTTGAGAGCAACACTCGATGACCATGTTGATGAGTTCAATCTAAACAGTGGGTGGGTAGAAGTGCTCAATCAAAAATTGCAATCACCTGCGAGGTCACAGACATACCTCCTCGCCTTCCTTAAGTTGGACCTTGAGCAATTTATGCACAGCTTCTTCGTAGTTCAGGGCATTCATGATAGTGAGATATATTATCCGTCGCAGATTCACCAGGTTAGTTCCCGTACGATCTTCAATACCTTCTTTTTCTTCAACGACTATGCATTTCATCAGTATAGTGTACTGCTTGAGACAGAGGACCACTTACCTTCGTCGCCCTCCTCCTCTTCTTCCTCACTCGACTCAGAATCAGACTCGTCCGAATTTTCTCCCAGGATCTCAGCCTTGATTGCCTTGTACTTCTCCTCATTCTCCAAATAATTGGGGTCGAATTTGAAGATGTCTGCACCAACTTGTCAATCCACGTGGCAATCAATGAGATTGCCAACTCACTTAATCCCTCTTGGACTTGCAAGTCATCCTCTAATTGGATCTGGTGGGTAATTTGCTCGTCCTCTTCTACCAAGTCCAAGCCTTCTGGTAAAATAGGATTCTCTTTGTACCGGTCTTTGCGCACTTGCATCAGGACCTCGATCATGTACTGCACTCGGTGACTAATAGATCCTTCATTGAGGACTGCACGGAAGCGTTCAAAGACAGTTGCATTTGCTTTAGGAGAGTTTTCTGTGAGAAATGCACCAACTTCGCGAGTAAACCCGACGGCAATCTCGATTGAGTCGTCAGTCGGGCGTTCAAGCAGTAGGACAAGTATTTGAAGTGCGATGATCTCATGTGCGACGGCTTGGTTGACGAGGTGTGCAATGAAGGTGGTGGTTGAGTTACAAACAGCCTGCCAGTATCCTAAGTACTTGGCCAGGAGGCGACACGCCGAAGGACTCACTTTATCGTTTCGTTTGAAAGCCCTCCTAAACTGACTTATGAGTCGAGTGAGAACTAATTCTCCCACTTGGGGGAGTTTTGTATTGATAATGGCGACGAGGGCAGCAAAGACCGGGGTGAAGGGCAAACTAGATGCCTGTGCTTTCATGACACTACGTGCAAACAGTCCACGCCCGCGAATAAGATTCTCAGAAAACAGCTCCGGTACGACCTGCTTGATGTTGGCAATGTTGACACGGTTGACGATACCAGTGATGGACTTGCGCAGTGCATCCCAAGAGAGCCGCTGGTACTCGGAACTGGACTTGTCCGATGCAGCGGCGGTTTGAAGAGCTCGGAGCCGCGCAGGAGGAATGTAGACCCCACCAGAGCGGGAACCAATGAGCTTGGCGAACTCGGCTTGCTTCTCTGCTAAATCCTGTGCGCTTTCTTGTTCCCTTGGCTTTGTAGCCTTTTCGAGCTCGGCCGCAGCCATGCGGGCAGCGAGTTCTCTTTCGCGCAAGGCTCGTCGAACCGGGTCAATATCGTTTACCTTGGGCAGGTCTAACTGAACTCGAGGACGTGGTGAACGTGATCGCCTTCGAGTGGACGGTGGTGGCCCATCAGATTGGTCTGGGGAGAGCGAATGGGACCTGTGGCAGATGTCAGAAGAGTTGCAACGGAAAACAGAGATACGAGTAGACCTCTTTCTTGTACCCATTCGGGTGGACTCGAATGCAGGTGGTGGAGTCGCTGCGCTGGCCATGGTCGTCGTCGAGCAAACCTTTGACTCGCAGGAACCAAAAAAGGACGGTTAATAGTCGTGCGAAAACATGCACCTCAAAACTTGTCGGATATTCTCCACCAAGTCAGAATGGAAAAACTAGACACGCTCGCCTCGGTCATACGGGTAGGCATATTCACACAGACATTGCAGGGCAAAGATTCATCTGTATTGAACAGCTCAACAACCGTATAGTGCGCATCCTTGGCCAGGCAGGTATTCACCCCTGTAATATAGATGTTATCTGACCTCGGACGAGCAACAGAACCCAGGGAAATTCACACTACAGGGTGATCCACGACTCTGTGCGTCCTCAGATCTGCTGACCCAGACCTGGAGTTAGGCACGAATACCTATCTCGTTGGCGAAACCGCCCCCTATACACTCATCGACACTGGCGAAGGGCAGCCGGGTTACATTCCCCTTCTTGAGTGCGCACTCAGACATGGTATCAAATGTCCCAGCGGGGAATCGCCACGACAACATGTTTCAGATATCATTATCTCCCACTGGCACCCGGACCACGTCGGTGGGCTCTTCTCCGTGCTGAGTCTCCTGAAGAACCTCTGGAACGCACAAAGTATACCGCTTCCTTTTCAACCACCGCGGATACACAAGTTTCCCCTCACAGTACTCCCAGACGAGAGGTTCCAGCATGCAATTCAGTCCGTCGAGCCTGGCATGTACACGCCTAGTCCAAGTGGATCATTGTTCCACGACTTGCATGATGGTCAATTATTCCCCATCACCCTCACTGATACTTCCGACCTAGATACCAGCTTCCAAGTTATTCATTCTCCAGGACACACAGAGGACTCTATCGCTCTCTTATTTCCGTCCGAACAGGTGCTTTATACAGCTGATACTGTCCTTGGGCAAGGAACAGCCGTGTTTGAGGATCTCGGAACATACTTATCAACACTTCGCTCTCTGCTGTTATACCACGACAGATACACTATCCTCTACCCCGGTCATGGACCCGTAGTTGAAAATGGCGAACAAGTCATAAAGACGTACATTGAACACCGGATGGAGAGAGAAGCTCAGATTATCCAAGTATTGCGACAAACTCCACCAGACATTGGAGGGGCCTGGTCTACTTGGGAGATTGTTTCCAAGATATATGCAGCGTACCCCCGCGAGTTATGGCAGCCCGCTGCGCGCAGCGTAAACCAACACCTCCATAAGCTGGTGTCTGATGGGGAGGTCGAGAGACTTAGTGGTGATGGGGAAAACGCCAAATGGAAGCATCAGACCAAATTATAGTCGAACTCAGAAACACAAAGAGCGTTTTCGTATATCACACCAAGCGGAAACAGCAGAGGATATTATACAACTGTTGTATGTAAGATAGCGGCTCCTGAACCTTACGCTATAACGCGTCAAAGTTGATGTGATGTGACGCTCTTCTTCTCTCCAACTCGTCCTCTCGCTTGGGTGGTATTCATCTTTCAGTGACACTGCCAACAAGGATCAAGATTAGACTCACCTTCTCATTAAGATGTAATATGAACACAATGATTGCCAATACCGTAGTGGCCACAACAACTGTCAGTGTTACCCAAGGAATCCATTGTCCAGGCCTCAGAAACAACTCCCGTTTCCACGATCCTTCACCCAGTCCAGGCGGTGGATGAATAACGACACGAGAATTTGGGATAACGCCTTCCATATTAATGAAGTGGTCCTTTATATGTTTCGTGGATCCCACGAAGAGGTTTTCAATATAATTGTTCGTCCGGCCAAGGCCAAAGAATGAATAAGGGGCTAGTAGCGAGTGATAAGAAGTTTGAGGGAGTTGGCCAACTGTTTTATAGGATGTCAACGTATACGCTGGTCAATATCTTGTCCTTCTTACCTTGAGCAGCTGATCGTTGACCGGAGGTGTCGAGGACCGTATACTTGAACGATGCTCCAGAATAGCTCACACCGAATGGCTGTCTGGCATTCAGACAAACTCAACAATGAGTACACGACACTCACAAGATAACTCGAATCGTTCGGCACGGTGCACCAACCATTGTTGCATGCACCATTCAGCACTTATACCGACTATCAGCGCGTACACGACGTAAAGAGCTCGAACGCACCAATCGCTTTCAGGAAGAATGCGTCATAGTAAAAATTGTTCTGGACAAATGTTACTGTGCCATGACCTTGCGTTCCCGTTCTCTGTACAGCAATATCGAGCGTCCCCTGTTCGGCACCTGCGGTGTTAAATTCTCTTTGAGATACAAGATAAGAACAAATGGCGTACATCTTCGTCCATGTCAACAAACGTCACACCCCGCGCATCGTGTACGGCTTCTAAACTCTCCGTACCTTTCTGGAGGAGACTAAATCCACGCCGTCCCTGTCCGTTTTCATCACACCCCGCAAGACCTTTTGCACACGGCTGCGAGATCAGAAGCTTAGGTGTATATCTATCTGCTGTCACTGCGATCACCAACAGGTCCGGGAAACCACCCAGATTTGTGTCTCCGAGACGGACAGGAAGTGGAAGAGAGGGCGAGAAAGTGGTGTCAAGTACAAGGAGAGAACTTGAAGGGGACTTGACAAGGGAAGAGAAGGGGATCTGAATAAAGGCCTGGAGAACATCAACAAGAATAGCCTACAACACAAACAGGACTCCTCTCACATTGTTATTTTCATTGTTGTCGAAATCAAACCTGAAGTTTCGGTCCGCCATACAGAGCTTTTCGGGTGGTCGGCAGAGCTGGTTCCCTTGCTTATCAATGGTCTGGGATCCTGTAGACGAACACACAGGTATTTGCTTGTTGTAGGCAATGTTAATCAAGCAACCAGAACCAACACCAGTCCTTGATGACACCGATGAGCATGTCGGGAAAACCATGTCGATAGTCCCGTCTCGATCTGCAGCGTGTGTATTGACACATAAACTAGTATTTATGCCACTTGACTTACCAACATCAGCGAAGGAAATTGCCTGGACCCCAGATGGAAGTGAGTGGTGTTGCGCGAGAGAAAATCCAGAATCCTTATTGTTCACCCATATCTGAAAAGATTTTCTGTCTGAACCTTCATCGCAGACGAGAAAGATGTCTACAAAATAGAAACGTGACTGTGACTTTGTTTCCATAGAATAAAACTGACCCGCAAGACAGTCCCCATTCAAGTCTATGATCGCATTGCTGTGTGGAGAAGCCAGCTTGCACTGCACTCCGTCGAAAGGAGGGTCGACACTAGAAACAAGTCAGCAAGACTACCCGTAACGAGACTGAGAACCCACAGGTTAAACAACGTTGGTCGACTTTCGGAGATGTTCCATGTGTTTCTCCATGCTTTTAAAACACTCGTCGAACCTTGGATAGGAGAGTCCATACCGAGAAGATCGATCTTCATGTCCCCATCAAGATCAACAGGTATAGGTTGTGGAAGAGCAGAGGAAGGCGACGATATTGGGGTCGGCTCTACAAAGAATGCTCAGAATACAGACCAAGAAAGTCGATGTGAACAGCATGTGCGTACGGAATGTTCCGTCGTGATTACCCTTGTAGAGGTCCATATTGAGAGTGGAAGCAGAATTTGAGCTCATGACAAGAATGTCAAGCTTCCCATCAAGTGTGAAATCTCCTGGTATGACATTGTATATAGACGTTGTGTGACGCATTTGAGAGCGCTTCTCGAAGACGAACACATCTGGAGAGAATATTGAGGAAAGGAAACGAGGACGAAACAATGACATACTATGGTCCCATATGTATACAGACAGAACGTGCTGACTCGAATCTAGTGCGAGCACGTCTAGACTTTGTTCCGGTTGAATCAAGTGACGAAGCAGGCGAATGGCTGTTCGCTCACAATTGATCTCCGTTGAAATCCCCGAATGCAACCACACGATCGCCGTTATCGAGTCCCATGGAACCCGCATCCATGAGAGCGTTTTGCGTGAATCGTTTGGGAGAGAAGGGCCATATTGACGAAACAGGGTTGACAAGAAATGATATCACTACAAGAGCGCGGGAGGTAGTCACACTCGGACGTGTGCGTGAGCAAAAGAATGAACCTCCTAGCATATCGGCCAAGGTAGAGCTATGTAGGAAGAAGGGTAAGACACACTACCAGTTGACGACGTCCAAGACTCATAAGTCACCGCGCGCCGTCGTGTTGCACAGCGTCGAACCGATTGAGCATGGTGGTTCAAACACGAACAAACTACGCAATTGGGTTCAGAATGACCCTCCTACCCTCGAGCGCAAAAGTACGGTACATCTCAGGTCATTTAAGAGGATCAAAGTCACCCCAATCGTCCTTGGTCACCTGTTTGTTGCTGGCAACAGCCCGAGTAGGTTGCATGGGCGTCAGCATGGGTACCATCGAAAGTGGAGAGGCCTGTAGTGGAGGCGACAACGTCGAATGTAGAGGTGTAGCTATCGAAGAGGTATGAATTGGCGTAGTATAACTAGTAGGGGATGAGAACGCATTGGACGGGGCTGCTGAAAGGCCAGAAAGTGATATATTATAGTTAGGCGTCTGGGTTGCAGCAGCAGGAGGCATAGAGAAGGACGAGATAGGTTGCGGTTGCGATGGTGGGCTTGAGATGCGATGTAATTGAGCTTGCGGACGTGTCGAAAAAGCCGACCTATCGAAGGATGAAGAAGGTAGTGGCTTGGCCCCAAGCCGTGGCGGTCGCGAAGAAGTATCAACAGGAAATCGTGGCGACGAAGGTAAAGACTGAGTCTGAGAGAGTTGAGCGAGGGGAGCCGCAGATGGACTGGTGACTTGAGTCGTCACAGTTGTTGCAACCGACTGCCCGGGTGTCTGTAAGACCATCAGAATTTGGTTCTGACTTCATAGGATTTCACTGACCTCGAGAGTGTTATTAAATATGCTACCCCATACATCATCATCCCAGCTTTTTGAGCCATCGATATCAGGTTTTATATTGGCATTACCACGGCCCACCAACGTCTCAAAATCGACGCCTGAGTCAAAGACCGAGGATGCGACACCATTAGCAGGTGAAGATTGGTCTTCTACGCGCTGCGAGTCTCGCAAGAACTGATTGTGTTCTTTCTCAACCCGTTCGCCGAGTTTGCGGATGACTGCCATAAACCGCTGGAACTGTTGGACGTTCAACACTAGATGAGTGTGAGCACCAGCTACGATTTTGGCATACTCAGTTAACTTACGCGGTCCAATGGACATCGACCAGAGCTGTGGAAGGACCAAGGTCGCTACTGCTTCTCTATCAATCTTAGAGCCCATAGCCTCTTGGACAGAGAGGGTAGCCATCTATAAAATACGAGATATCCGATCGTGTTTAGCAACACAACCGTGGCGAAGACATACCATCACAGCCGGTTCCTTGGTTCGGATCTTCGACAAGAGAGGGCATAGCTTTTGGGTCAGATTCGTCTGGCAATACATTATTCCATGCTTCGAGCCATGAAAAGAAGAGCAAACTAACCTGGTCAAGGGTCTTTACCATACTCAGAAAGGTAACCAATGTCGCTACCTTCACCGAGAGTAGTTTGGTCTTGGTAAACACCAGCTGTGGGAACATGAGTGCACTTCATGACCGTAGTCTTCAGACCGAACATACTGCTACACGGGGAAATAGTACACCAGATACTTCCGCATAGTCGATAGTTTCGCATAGGTTAGGGACCACTCCTAACGCACACTCTTGGACCTGTGCAACGGGATCGGATATGTGGGGGGCGAATTGCACTAAAATGCTTACCACAGTGTGCTCGGATTCCAAGGCATTATAGACAAGTGGCAGAACCTCTCCACGGGACGTCAGTGAACCATGGAAAGAATATGAAATCTGGCACCCACGCTCTCGGAAGACTCCTTTTTCAGTTTTGCTCTGTAACATCTCAAGATTATTCAATAATGTGAGCATGTTTTGCGGCGGATCTTTGACGGTGAACAAGGGCTTGAGACTGGGGAGCACAATCTGCGCAAACTGAGCAGCCGACAGAATGTTCGAGATAGCGAAAACATTGGGCAAGATATACGGAAGAAGATGTACGTCTTTCATCTGTCATTCCAGGTTAGTCAGCATGCGTCGGAAAAGTGGCAGGACCGAAGATGTCGAACCTCTTCTAGTAGTGATGGCAATATCTTCCGTATTCTCAAACCTTCTGAGAATCGATCCAAAACACTGGTTAGGCCTTTCATAAAGGATATCTTTTCTTCTCGAGTCTTTGCCGTAAAATTTGATCGGTCCAAGAAGTTGAGTGTGGAAATAGGAAGCGAGGAAAAGAAGGGGTGCGATGTAAGCGTGGATGGAGTTGGTCTACTTTGGTACTCTCGAGTAACGAGTAACCGTAACAAACCTTGATGTGCTTAGCATCAGACTCCAAGAAATAGGGAAAACCAGAAGGATGAATACCCTGTAAATCTGTATCCAATGTACCTATATCCGGGATAGATCGACTCGCATTATCGCGCAGACCGCCAAGACTTCCGTGGTTCTGAAAAGGCGGTTTGCCTTTGCAGTGAACAGCGTATATCACAGCACCAAGAGAGTACATATCGGACGCTGTTGCAAGTACTTCATCCAAAGCATATTCTGGAGCTGTTGTGACGTTTTAATTTGGCTTAACCAACAAGCAATATAGATGAGAATACCGATGTAGTCGAACGAGCGCTGGACGTAGGATGGGAGACGACCATCAAATCCGGGAAACTCCCACTGCGACGGCGACCCATCTGCAGTCGTCAGGGAAATAGTCAAGCCCAAACCAGATATTTTCCAATCACCCTGCAGCAACTAGTAATTAGCTTACAGGAATGGGCAGTGTCAAGAAATCCACGTACGGCTTCATTGATAATGATGCATTCCGGTTTCAGATTGGAGTGTATTAACTTTGCTGACGAGTGTAAGAAGGAGAGTCCCTTGCATAGCTGGAGGATACCCTTCTGGATCTGAGTGAAAAATGAATATATCGAGAAAGGTGGGAAAGAGTGCCATCACGCACTTCAATCTCATCAAGTTCGACAAGAGGGGTATGATAAGAGCCTCGTGGTATAGATAAGTCCAGAGATGATAGAATGGGCTCCGTTGCAAAGATGAGCTCGTTTCGAGTTTCCTCAAGAGGTTCAACCATTTCTTCATGGCTTCTGGTCAATGAGCAGGTATTGATTGTTACAAAAGCATACCAAGGATGGATGGATGGCGCAATTTGCTCAATGCAGCAGCCTGACAAAGTGGTTAATTTTATATCGGTGTCGGTAATGGCGGTTATTACCTCGGTCTTTATGATCTCCAGGACGCGTTCCCTGGACATGGGGCCAAGACTTTCCATCTCGGCTCGTTTATCGAAAGTCCATACAGATACACGTTTGCTAGTGACCTTGTGTGTTGCCCCTTGGACCTTCCATAGGCCAACCCTACCCGACATTGGTAACGGATGCTGCGTGCCAGAAGTAGAAGATCCTGCAGGGGTTGGAGTGGATGACCGACTAGCATTTGATGCTCCAATATTATAGGACTGGGATATCGCTGTCCGAGAGAAAAAAGATGTCGCTGCGGCAAACATCGTGTCGTCGAGTCTTGCCTTGAACTACTTCGTACTGGCGATGATCTTGCAAGTTATACTCGCTGATGTAATCTTGAACTAGGGACAGCGCTCGTTGTCCGACTTGCACACTCACCTTACCAGCGATGCGGCCGACCCTCCATACACTTGACTCCCGTGTGATGCGTTCGAAGAGCACGGCATTCATTGGACTTGGTCGCATGGGCTCAGAGATGGCCTACAACCTCTTCTCCAAGAGGCTGGGTCAATCCACCGACTCACGCTTTGTAGTATGCGACGCCGTGCCGGAGAGTGCAGTCACCTTCCGTCAGAAGTTTCTGACCCAGTTCCCCGGTGCGAGTATCAATATTGTCCAGACACCCGAGGAGTAGGTGATCCTCAGCATCTCATTTGTGTACCCTATGTAGATCAACTCATGTGAACACACCTGGCAGAGCAGTGCGCTCTTCCGAGACGGTGATCACAATGTTGCCCTCTTCACCTCAGGTCAAATCTGTCTACTGTGACCAAAATGGCATTATACCCGGGTTGAAAGCACTGAAGAGCACTGAACTGCAAAATGCTCTGTTCATTGACTCTACGACACTGGATGTGGGTGTTGCGCGCCAGGTCGCTGCTCAAGTCATCCAGACAGGGGCGCAAATGATTGATGCACCCGTATCTGGAGGTCTGTATTGCTTGAATGCTCACCGCCTCGCCTATTAAATACCAAATAGGCGTCGCCGGTGCGCAAGCGGGTACGCTCTCTTTCCTCGTCGGCGGCACAGAAGGATCTTTTCTTCAAGCGCGACCGACTCTGGAGCTGATGGGGAGGCGCATTATCCACTGTGGTTCCTCTGGTGCGGGATTGGGCGCAAAGATCTGTAATAACCTTGTGCTAGGTGTGCAACAGATCGTCGTCGGAGAAGCTATGCTCCTCGGAGAGAAATTGGGACTGGACCCTGCAGTACTTGCTAGTGTGATCAATAGC
>JBBPJS010000081.1:0-26459 GCA_038088835.1 Singerocomus rubriflavus
ATCTGCTGATGTGATCAACATGAAGGGTCAAGGGCATGATGATGTGAAGGAACAGAGTGGTCACATGATCAGGGAGTATGATGTCATGGCACTTGTGCATGCAAGCATAGCAGTCATAGTGCAGAGTTCATACATGAATTTGTAACAATAGATGAATGTTTGTGAAGTTATAGTGAAAAGATAAGGTCCTATACAAGTGTAAGTACAAATATACTATCAAATCTGCATCCTCCTTGTCAAAGTCCAACTGAAGTTGCAGAGTTCTAAGGGGAAGATGGGTAGTTAGTAGTAAAGGTGGACTAAAGGCCCAAATAAAGAGATAGAGTAAGTGGGGACTTAGTGAGAATGTTGGTGTAGGACTTATGTGTCACATCCTTGTATAGACCCATGTCCTTGTATTTTGAAGGGTATAGAAGCAAAGGTTCAGAGTAGAGGATGAATAGAAGAGGTAGAAGTTATGAGGGGATTGAATAAGGGCAGAAGGAGTGATGTAGTTGATATTTATATTAAGAAGACATATAGGGAGTTCAGCTCTTAAGTATGAGTGAGATAAGATACAAGATACAAGATGAAATAGATGAGCATGTGGAAATGTCAAGTGACCATATGGTAATGTCAACAAAACATATGGAGAAATCAAAGGATGGCAGAATAAATGATAAGAGAATGACAATCACAAGACATAATGTACATAGCAATGATCAAAGATGAATAGGTCCAGCATGGTCTAGACTGGTCACAATGGAGAAATGAACTCCAGAGTAGGAGCTCTAAGGGATAGGAGGTGTAGGAGGTGTGAGGGTTAATGAAGTTGGATGAAGAAGGGGTGATAGGAGTCAGAGGATGGATATGACAATCATCCAATAGCATTAATAGCATATATCCTAGACTCAAGTCACAGCTTGATCTGGGCACTCTCATGTACCATATATAAGGGGTTGTGCAAGAGCTGTTGTCCCCTAGCCAAATCCACTTGTTCACCACCTCTTCTACCCTGCCTTAACTGGTGGCCTAGTAATGTTAAGTCTAGCAAGTAAAAGAGTAGCTATTCACCCACCTGCTCTTCATTGAGTGCCTAGAAGTGAGGCATTGCTTGAATGCAGTCCAACCCCTACTCCTCCCCTCTCTATTTATTACTATGTGTTTGCCAACTTATTACTCAGTCAAGATAGGACCTAGTTAAAACATTATAGAAGACATTCATTATCAGTACTTTGTGCAAGATAACCCATGTGACTCAAAAGTCTTATCACAAGCTCAAGATGATGTAATACCTGCAAAAGACATAGGCATATGCTGCCAGTCAACCTTATCATATTTAACAAGATGTTATTTATAGTTGTTCCTCCTTATGCTGTGGCCTTGAAGAAGATCCTGTTGGGACATACTGTATGGTGCCCCAGAATAGGGTGGCACCCTAGATCTGCTTTCAAGGATGGCAATCTGAAGATAGCCATATGATTACCCAAGGCTCAGACTTCTTGCCCCAAGAGCCAAAGATGATTATGCTACACTCATAGAATGTAGTATTAGGAGAATGTGGACCAGCTGCAAGAGTGCTTGGTTATACTGATGATGCAATAGTTCATCCAGGAGTTGCAGATCACCCTTCCATTCTATTCAATTTTTTATTCACTATTCTAGTCATTCTTCTCCCTGCTCATGATTCAAGCCCTGTAGTTGATGATGCCAGATCACTCAATGGGTTATGGTGATGGAAGATAGGCAGAGTATTGTGTTTCACTTTGGTCACTCAACACAACCCCTTTATATATGGTACATGATGGTGCACAGACCAAGCTGTAACTAGGGGTCTAGGGTATAAGCTATTAATACTATTGATACTTAGAGTAAAGGGTATAGTTCATGAGTAAAAGGTTAGGCTTTCATATGGAGTGGGAAAACAAAGAGTAGATATAAAAGCAGGGAGTAAGATAGAATGGAAGATCAATCACAAGATGTAACTGATCAAGAAAGGGATTGTGACAGAGATCCATCTAGGATCTTGCAGGGTTCATGATTGAGATGTTATCTTGATAGTAATTGTACCAATTGGAAGGTAAGGGTGAAGATGAAAGAAGAGAATCAAGATCAGAAAGAAAAATTAATTTGTGAAGTCATGAAGATATGTAAAGAGAGAAACAAGATGTGATCACAGTGATAAGAGAAGGCATGAAGATGTGAAGGAACAGAGAGAGGTCACATGATTAGGGAAAGGTCATGATGTCATAAAGTATGCACTCATATGCAGTCATAGTGCAAGTATCATACAACATTCATAACAGAATACTAGTGTTACAAATGTTGTACAATACTTGCACAATGACTATTATAAGTGCTTGCACAAGTTGCATGAGTGCATACTTTATGACTTATTCCTGATCATGTGACCACTTTGTCCCTTCACATCAGCACACCTTCACCCTGTCACTGTTGAGCAATCAGGAAAACACTACTCTGCCTATCTCCATCATCATAACCCATTGGGTAATCTGACATCATCTTCTATAGGGCTTGAATCATGAATGGAGAACAAGAATGACTAGAACAGGCTGGGAGGGAATCATATAGAAGGAAAGGGTGATCTGCATCTCCTTGATGAACTATTGCATCATCAGTATGATCAAGCACTCTTGCAGCTGGTCTGCATCCTCCTAATATCACAACCTATGAATGTGGCATAATCATTGATGATCCTTGGAGCAAGGGTTCCAGATCTTGGGTAATCACATGGTTATCTCCAGGTTACCATCCTTGAAAGCTGATTCTCAGGGTGCAACCACATCCAGGGTCTCACACAGTCTACCCTTGAATCTTCCTTAAGTCCACAGACAAGGTGATTCACTAATAATTACCAAACTGTTAATATGATAAGGGAAGCCAGCAGCATATGTCTATGCAACCCATAGGTATAACATCTTCTTGAGCTTGTGATAAGACTCTTGAGTCACGTGGATTATCTTGTACAAAGTAATAATAACAAATGTCTTCCATAATGTCTTGACTGGGTCCTGTCTTGACCAAGTTATGAGCTGGCAAACACACAGTAATAAATAGAGAGGAGAGGAGTAGGAGGTTGGACCACATCCAAGCAATGCCTTACTCCTAGGCACTTAATGAAGAGTGGGTAGGCAAATAGCTACTCTTTTACTTGCTATGGCTTAACATCACTAGACCACCTTTGCAGGCAGGGTAGAAAAGGTGAATAAGTGGATTTGGCTGGGAAGATACCAGCCCTTGCATAACTCCTTATATACAGTACAAGAAAATGCACAGACCAAGCTGTGACCTGTGGTCTAGAATATATGCTATTAGTGCTATTGAAGGATAAGATACTAGGTAAGAGTTTATGAGGAAAAGATTAGGCAGCTGTCAGAAAAGATCAGAAATGAGGACAACTGCAAGAAGTAATGTAAAGGAAAGATCATCACAAGATGTGAATAATCAAGGAAAGAATTATGATAGAGATCCCATCAAGGGTTCTGTAGAGTCATGATCAAGATGTTATTTTAATACAAGATCATACCAATCAGGGAAATATGGAGATGAAAGAAATGGAAGATGCACTACAGGCATGCACCAACCATAAGAATGTGGGAGAGAATCTAGATGATCAGTATGGGGTCATAATAGTTATAAGAAAAGGAAGGAGGGGTTAAGATGTGATTATCATGATGGAGTGACAAGGTGAAGAAGGGATGAGGTAGTCACATGATTAGGGATGTCATGTGGTCATGAAGTGCAACCAGTACACTAAGGAAAGTCATGAGGGTCATAATATGAGTGCCTAACACAAAGTAGCACAAGTATTGTTGTGATATTATAACAGTCACATCTTCACACCTCACATCTCACATCTCACTTCTCTCTCTTCACAACTCACACCAATCATCTTCCATTCCAATCACCTCACCTTTCTTATCTCCATCTTACCCTCTGATCAGTATGATTACTCATCAGGATCTTATCTCAATCATGACCCTACAAGATCCTAAATAAATATTTGCCACAATTCCTTCTTTAATCAGTCATACTTTGTGATTGATCTTCCATTCTATATTACACCCTGCATTCATATCCACTTTTCCATTTCATCCCATATAAATGCCTAATCTTTTACTCATGGACTATACCCTTTACCCTAGAGCCCAATAGCATTAATAGCATATATCCTAGACCTTAGTCACAGCTTGGTCTATGCACTTTTATGTAACATATATAAGGGGTTATGAGTTGGCTATTATTCCCCAGCCTAATCCACTTGTTAATCCCTTCCTATCAAGGTGGCCTAGTAATGGTTCAAGTAAAGGACAGTTATTCACCTACCAGGTATTTATGGCTCCCTAGGAGTGAGACAGTCTGGAGATAAAGCTAAGCCTTTATCCCTTCTTTTCATTGACCATATCCTCACATGGTCTTCCCTTTCATTCTATTCCCTGCATTCATATCTACTCTTCATATTCCCACTCCATATAAATGCCTAATGTTCTCCTCATGGATCCTTCCCTTTAATCTAGTAGTTCAATAGCATTAATGTCACATACCCTAGACCCTTGTCATAGCTTGGTCTGTGCACAATCCTGTAACATATATAAGGGGTTATGAGTACAGGCTGTTCCCCCAGCCTAATCCACTTGTTACCTCGCATCCTATCCTGCCTACCAAGGTGGCCTAGTGACTAAGTACAAGTAAAGGATGTTATTTGCCTAGCCCTCTTCATTGAGCCCTAGGAGTGAGACATCTGGAGATAAAGCTAACCCTTCACTCCTCTCCTCATCATCCCATCATTCATTGATTCTAGCACCACTGAACTGCCAATGTTATGGCCAGCTAGCAAGCTCATACCACATCTAGTTCAGAACCCAGAACATATGAAAGTACGGAAGACATTCATTGGAAGACACCGAACCTTTAATCGATTAAATCCACGTGACTGGAACCTCATCATAATATTCCTGATGTTATACCTGCAGGTTATAGAAGCTACCATTGCTGCTAACCCTTATCATATTCGTACCATGGACTATATAGATATTTAAGCCACTAGTAACACTGTGTTTTAGTTGGGACATTCTTTGGGGTTATCGAACAGACTCAAGGATTTATGGTGACACCAACTTTATTCTCAAGGGTTGCAACCTGGTAATAGCTATGTGATCACCCAAGGCTCAGAACCCTCGCCCCAAGAGCCAAATATGATTATGCCTCTCCCGTTAGGGGTTAGGTATTAGGAGGAAGACAGAGTACCGTTGCAAGAGTACAGTTATTAACAAGGACTTGCAAGAGTAGTTCTGGAGTTCCTGGTTATAGTAGTTCCCTCCGACGTGCAGTCCTTTCCTTTATCCGCAGACCTCAAGACTGTCCTAATCATCCTTCCTTTATCCAACATTTATGGTTAAGCTCTGTATCGAGATCTCTGATTGTTCACTGGGTTGGTTGGGTTGTTTGGCAGAGTAGCATAACTCTTTGGTTCTGCAACAATGACCACACAGTTATAAATAAAAGAATAGAGGAGTGGAGGATGAGACCACATCCAAGCAATGCCTCACTTCCAGGCAGTTCAAAAACTGGGTGAGCAAATAGCTACTCTGTTACTTGCTATGGCTTAACATCACTAGGCCACCAGTTAAGGCAGGGTAGGAGAGGTGAACAAGTGGATTTGGCTGGGGGAATACCAGCCCTTGTACAACCCCTTATATATGGTACAAAAGAGTGCATAGACCAAGCTGTGACTTGAGTTTAGGGTATAATGCTATTAATGCTACTGGGTACTAGTAGGATAAAGGGTTAGGTCCATGAGGCAAAGATTAGGTAGGTTTCTAAGAAGATCAGAAAGGAGGAAACCTGCAGGAAGTAATCTAAATGGAAGATCATCACAAGATGTGACAATCAGAAGGAAGATCGTGGTAGAGATCCCATCAAGGGTTCTGCAGAGTCATGATTAAGATATGATCTCAATTGGTGATTATACTGATTGAAGGAAAAGGGCAGAAATAAGAAAGGCATGGGAGTCTTAAGGATGTGGGCAAATCTAGAGATGATCAGTGAGGGGTCATGATAGTTGTGAGAAGAAAGAAAAAGAGGTTGAGATGTGGAACATGTGATGGAGTGACAAGGTAAAGAGGGAATGAGATGATTACATGACCAAAGAGGTCATAAGACAATAGAATATTCATGCCCATGCACTAACACAAAATACACAGAGTGTAGTTGTGCACACTTGATGACACAAAGTACAAGTATGGATGCAATGTCATAACAATAAACTTGTACTATGACTGCATACTTATATTGTATGAGTGCTACTCATGACCAATCCCTGATCACATGACCTCTCCATCCCTTCACATGTTCATGCCTTCACCTATTATGTCTTCACATCTCACATTCCTCTTTCTTCACATCATCATAACCTTCCCAATCAATCTTTCATTTCTAATTACCTCCCCTTCTTCATTTTTGCCTTTACCATCCAATCAATATGATCATCAATTGGGATCTTATCTTGATATAAACCCTACAAGATTCTAGATGGATCTTTGCCATGATTCCTCTTCTTGATCTTTTATACCTTGTGATCAATTTTCCCCTCTACCCTAGTCTCTGCATTCTCATCTTTACTTCTTCCATTCTAATAGATGAGATGCCTAATGTTCTTCTCATGAACCTTACCCCTTATTATAGAGCCAGTAGCAGTAATAGTATATACTCTATACCTCAAGTCACAGCTTGGTATGTGCTTATTCTTATACTGTATATAAAGGGGTTGTGCAAGGGCTGTCTCCTCCAGCCTAATCCACTTGTTCATACCTCTCCTACCCTGCCTAGTAACATAGGTGGCCTAGTGAAGTGCCTGCTTGTAAAGGACAGCTATTCATCTACCAGTCCTTCATTGGATTCCTAGAAGTGAGGCATATCTGAAGATAAAGCTATTCTCTATCCTCCCTTTCTTTTCTTGTATCAATCCTTGCATTACTAAACTGCCAATGTTAAGGCCAGTGAGCCAACTTGTACCTCATTCAGAACAGAACCCAATATCCAGAAGTATGAAACCCATTTGTTATACCAAGAATCAAACCCAAAACTATTAAAAACTACATGACGGTTCAGCTCTTATCATTTAGCTGACTAGATGTTATACCTGCAACCTTGAGAGGCTACCATTGCTGTGCAGGTCTTATCATATTAATCATACCATTATAGATAACTTAAGCCACAAGTAGTATTGTACTCTCATTGGAACATTATTGGGGTTTATTATGAAATATTGTACAATCTTGCACAATGACTATATACTTCTGCATGCACAAGTGCCATGACATATCTTTCCCTGATCATGTAACCACTCCATCCCTTCACATTATCATGCCCTTGACCCTTTATGTGCATCACATTCTATATCACCTCTTTACATCTTTGTGATCATCATAACCTTACTGATCAATCTTTTATCTCAATCTCCTCCCCTTCCTCATCTTTGTTGTTCCTGATCAGTATAAGCACTATCAAGATAACATCTCAATCACAAACTCTGCAAGATCCTAGATGGATCTCTGCTATAATCACTCTTTCTGATCATTCACATCTTGATGATTGATCTTTCATTCTATCTTACTTCCTGCATTCATATCTGCTCTTCCATTTCTCCATCATATAAATGCCTAATGTTTACCTCATAAACTCTATCCCTTTACCTCATTGTCCAATAGCACTAATACCATATACTCTAGACCCTAGTATACTGCATGGCCCATGCACTCTCCTGTAACATATATAAGGGATTATAATAAGAGGCTAATCCCCCAGCCTAATCCACTTGTTTGTACCTCTTCTACCCTGCCTACCAAGGTGGCCTAGTGAAGTCACAAGTAAAGGACAGTTATTTGCCTACTGAATCTTCACTGGTTCCCTAGGAGTAAGACAGTCTGAAGATAAAGCTAATCTTCACTCCTCTACTCTCATTGTACCATTATACCAAAACCTAGCAACACTGTACCATCAACTATTGGCCAGCTAGCAAGCTCATTCCCCAACAACATACAGATCCCAGTATCAAGTAGAACAGAAAACATTCTTCAGAAGCATTACTAACCCTCAACCATTAAAGACCATGTGACAAGGAACCTCCATCATAATGTTCCTTAATGTTATATCTGTGATCCCATTAGGTTACCACTATTATGTGGATCTTATCATATTGTTCTAGCATAACAGATATTTAAGCCACTAGTGATATCACATTCTAGTTGGGAAATTCTGTGGGTTATCATACATACCCAGGATCTACAGTGACACTGCCCTTATTCTCAAGGATGGCAATCTGGTAACAGCCATATGATTACCCAAGGACTGGAATCCTTGCCCCAAGATCTGAACATAATTATGCAATGTATGTTAGGTCATTGTATTAGAATAAAGACAGAGCATTATTGCAAGAGTACACATGCTAGAAAGGACTTGCAAGAGTAGTCCTAGAGATCCTATATAGAAGTTCCCCCATTATCAGCCCTCTCTTCATATCTGCATTCCCTTAGCTGTTCAGCACCTTTCCTTTCATCTATACAAGATAGATTCTCACCCCATATCATTCATCCTGGTCATCTGCCAGATAGTTGGGTTAGTAGGCAGTGCAGTGTAACTCTTTGGTTCTGTAACAGGGTTATTATACATACTCATGATCTACAGTGTGTTACATTTTTCCTTACTTTGTTACATGCTGTTATGAATTGTGTATGAACCTTGTATGAATCCTGCACTATGACTGTGTGCTTGCACACATGAGTGCCATGACTTTCACATTCCCTGATCACATGACCTCTTCCATTCCCTTCACACCTTCATGCCTTCATCCTGTCACATCTTCACATCATCACACTCTCTCCCTTTCACATCATCATGACCTTGCCGATCAATTTTCCATTCTGATCTCGATCCCTCTTCCTTCATCTCTGCTTTACCATTCAATCGGTACAATCACTCATCGAGATTATATCTCAATCATGACCCTGCAAGATTCTAGATGGATCTCTGCCACAATCTCTCTTTTTGATCATCACATCTTGTAATTGATCATTCCCTCTACTCTAGTCCCTGCAGTTCATCTCCGCTTTGTTCCATTCTATAGAAGAACTGCCTAATGTTTTTCTCATGGACTCTTCCCTTTTACTTTAGTAGCCTATAGCATTAATCCCATTATACCCTAGATTCTAGTCACAAGCTTGGTCTGTGCACAATCCTGTAACGTATATAAGGGGTTATGAGTACAGGCTGTTCCCCCAGCCTAATCCACTTGTTACCTCTCCTACCCTGCCTTTACAAGGTGGCCTAGTAAAGTTAAGACTAAGTAAAGAACAGCTATTCGCCTACTGGTCCTTCATTGGATCCCTAGAAGTAAGGCACATCTGGAGATAAAGCTAAACCTCCCTCCCTTCTACTATCGTTCCATTATATCATCCTAGCACCACCGTATCACTGACTTATGGCCAAGCTAGCCAACTCATTCAAGCACTCATACAGATCCCAGTAACAGAGAAGAACAGAATACATTCATTGTATCAAGAACCAAATCCATTATCAAAGATCACATGATGTACTCCTCTATCATACCAAGTACTGATGTTATACCTGCGACCTTGAGAGGCTATCATTGCCATGCAGGTCTTATCTTATTATTAGGAACATTCACAGATATTTAAGCTACTAGTAATACCGTGTTCTAGCTAGAACATACATTGGGGTTAACCGTACTGAACAGACCCACATATCTATGGTGACACTGGCTTCATTCTCAAGGATGGCAACCTGATAACAGCCATGCAATTACCCAAGGCTCAGAACCCTTGCCCTAAGAGCTGAATATGATTATACTATCAACATTAGGTTATAGTGTTAGGAGGAAGACAGAACCACAGTGTAATAGTCTGTTGGTTATTAAGGACTTGCAAGAGTAGTCCTGGAGATCTCATTATAGAACGTCCCCCACTTCAGTCCCATCTTCTATTCGATTCCCTTTTCTGCTGTCCAGCACTTTTCTCATTTGAATGATATCTCAAGAGACTTGTTGTATTGTTCTCTGGTCATCTGCCAGATTGTTGGGTTATGTGGTTGGGTAGACAGAACTCTTCGGTTCCGCAACACATGCACTACGCTTTATCCTAGACTATGCAGCACCTAAGTGCTACCTTCATCTCTTGTGTCTAGAATGCTAACTCATCACTTCCGTTACATCACACCATAGACTGTGCTTCAACTTCCAATCTTCCTTTCCATGCACAGCATGGTTTCCTTATTTGTCAGCATTCCTTTTTCATTGCCTTGTCATAACCTTGTCATAGTCTTGTCTTCGCTCCCTATATGCCATTGGCTACCATTAGTACAGGAGCTCTACTTATGCTATTGGTTACCATTACATGGGTATACTCTCACGCCTGCCCTTAACCTGGGTCTAGGGCACCGTACAAATACTTATATACGATTCCATAGTATGATACCTTAGCTTTTGTCTTCCTTGTACCCACCTGTACATGGTACCCTTAGCAATCTCAGTTGCTACTCCTTCATCACTGCATGCCTCAGTCCTAGCAACTAGGCAGAACTCTTGTTATCCTTGCATGCCTCAGTCCTCACAACTAGGCGAACCTTGTTGGAGTGCTATATGATACACCCTCCTAACCCTCGCATATCCTCATTGACCACAGCTTTGTCAATCAAGGGCTATATGCTGTCCTACCTAGTCAACACGTAACACAGTGACATCATTTTCATTTTCAAGAATGGCAACCTGGTAATAACCATGTGATCACACAGGGCTCAAAACCCTTACTCCAAGAGCCAACTGCAATTATGCTACCTATGTTAGGTGGTAGTATTAGGAGGAAGATAAAACATGGTTGCAAGAGTACCATCATTATCAAGGACTTGCAAAAGTAGTCCTGGAGATCATTTATGTGGAAGTTCCAACTCAGTCCTCTTCTCACTCCTTTCCCCTATTCCTGCTATCCTAGCATTCTCTCCTCCCCAACATTATAGGTTTAGCCCTATACCATTCATCTGGTCATCTGCTGGGTTGGTTGGTTAGTTGGCAGTGTAGCATAACTCTTTAGTTCCACAACAATTATCCAAGGCTCAGACTTCTTACCCCAAGAGCCAACAACAATTATGCTATGATCATAGGACATAGTATTAGAAGGATGTGAACCAGGTGTAATAGTTCTGTGTCATACTGGCAATGCAATAGTTTGCCAAGGCATTAGCAGATCACTCTTTTCCTTCTACCCATTTCCTCTTGCTATTCAGCACTCTTTACTACTGACAGTTATGAGCCAAATGATTAAAGCTCTATATAGAAGATGCCAGGTCACCTGACAGATTAAGGGAAGTATTATGGCTGATAGGCTATTGCTCTCAAGTAGGGTTTGCAACATAAGTTACTAATATGATAAAGAACTGTTAATATAATAAGAGACAATCAACAACATAGCCTATTATGCCTTGCAGGTATAACATCTGCAGGACTGATTCAATAGAGTCTTGCATCATGTGATCTTTGATACTTTTCTGAATACAATTCTTGATACAATGAATGTCTTCTGTACTTTCAATGACTGGGTTCTGTCTTGATGCAGTGCAAGCTTGCTTGCTGGCCTAGACATTGGCAGTTTATTATGAATGTTGTATGATACTTAGCATTATGACTGCATGCTTGCATGCACAAGTGTTCATGACATCTCTTTCCCTAATCACATGACTCTTCCATTGCTTCACATCATCATGCCTGCACCAGTCACATGATCACATCTTCCATGCTCTCCCTTCACATCTTATAACACACTAATCATCTTAGATCCCACCACACCTCATGGTATCCTCTCCTTCTTCATCTCTGCCTTTCCCTTTGATCAGTATGATCACTATCAAGATAACATCTTGATCATGAACTCTGCAAGATCCTGGATGGATCTTTGCCACAATTTCCTTTCTGATCAGTCACATTTTGTGATCAATCATTCCCCTTTACCCTCTCCCTGCTTTCATATCTGCTCTTTGTCTTCCATTCTCCAACCATATGAAATCCTAATGTTTTCCTTGTGGACTTTTCCCTTTATCTTACTAGCCAATAGCCTTAATAGTGTATATCCTAGATACAAGACATAGCTTGATCTGTGCACTCTTATATACCA
Source organism: Singerocomus rubriflavus (assembly GCA_038088835.1). Taxonomy (NCBI): domain Eukaryota; kingdom Fungi; phylum Basidiomycota; class Agaricomycetes; order Boletales; family Boletaceae; genus Singerocomus; species Singerocomus rubriflavus. The sequence goes on from JBBPJS010000081.1 coordinate 12,180, forward strand.
TATATAAGGGATTATAAGTTGGCTGTTATCCCCCAGCCTGATCCACTTGTTTCCTCTTCTACCCTACCCTTAGTGGTGGCCCAGTGATGATAACTCAAGTAAAGGACAGCTATTCACCTACTAGCTCTTCATTGAGTCCCTAGAAGTAAGGCACATCTGAAAATAAAGCCAATCCCTACTCCTCTCCTCATTGTATCAAATCTCACAATGTACCATTATCAAACTATACACTGTCTAGCAAGCAAGCTTGTCCACCATCAAGATCTATTTCAGTACTTGAAGAATGGAAGATATTCCTTGAAAGAACCTTGTACCAGAAAACTATCAAAGATCATGTGATGTCAAGATTCTACCAAATTGTCAAGACTAATGTTATATCTGCAGATCATAACAGGCTATGTTGCCAATTGGCCCTTATCATATTAATATTCTTTTATCATAATAGTAACTTAAGCTACAAGTGACATAGTGCTCCTCATTGGAACATTCATTGGATTATAGAATATATTATGAATTTATAATAACACTGTCCTTATTTTCAAGGATGGCAACCTGGTAAATAGCCACATGATTACCTAAGGCTTGAAACTCTCACTCCAAGAGCTAAACATGATTATGCAGTATACATTAGATCATTATATTAGGAGGAAGACAGAACCCTAGTGTAAGAGTCTAGAGGTTATCAAGGACTTGCAAGAGTAGTTCTGAAGTTCCCAATATAGCAGATCCCTCTGATGCTCAGCCCTTTTATCCTATCTGTATTTCCTCATGCTGTCCTAGCACCTTCCTTCATTCTAACATTTTAGGTTCAGCCCTGTACCATTCATCTGGTCATTTGCCAGATTGTTTGAATTAGTTGGCAAAGTAGCATAACTCTTTGGTTCTCCAACACAGTTTAGTGATGCAAGGATCAATACAATAACAAGAGAGGGGAGGAGGGGATAATTAGCTTTATTTTCAAATGTGCCTCACTTTGTTACAAAATGTTGTATGAACTCTACACTATGACTGTTACAAGTGCTTGCATGAGTATTATGAGTGCCATGATTACATCATCCCTGATCACATGACCTCTCCATCCCTTCACATTATCACACCCCTTTCCCTTCACATGTATCACATCTCCTTTACCTCTTCACCCCTTTATGACATTCATAACTTCACACCAATCATCTTTCATTTTCAATCACCTCACCTTCCTCATCTTCATTATTCCCTCTGATTTGTATGATCTTTCATTGAGATAATATCTCAATATGAACCCCACAAGATTCTAGATGGATCTCTGCCATGATCTCTCTCTAATCTTTCACATCTTGTGATTGATCATCCCCTTTACCCTATTTCTTGATTTCATGATAGCTCTTCGCTTTCATTCTCCCACTTCATGAAATCCTAATGTTTCCCTCATGGACTATTCCATTAATCTTACTAGCCTATAGCATTAATGTCATATATCCTAGACCCTTATCATAGCTTGGTCTGTGCACAATCCTGTACCATATATAAGAGGTTATGAGTTGGCTGTTATCCCCCAGCCTAATCCACTTGTTAACTCCTCTTCTATCCTACCCTTAGTTGGTGGCCTAGTGTAAGAGTGCAAGTAGTGAAATGTTATTCACCTATTAAACCTTCAATGGTTCTCTAGAAGTGAGACATTTGGAGATTAAGCTAACCTTCACTCCTTCTCCCTATCATACCATTATATTGTTCTGACAACACCAAACCACCAATGTCTGGCCAGTCAGCAAGCTCATTCCCTGTCAATGTACAAAACCCAGTATCAAGAAGAACAGAAGACATTCATTGGAAGAACAACATATCCAGAAACTATCAAAAAACCATGTGACAAGGAACCCTCATCATAATGTTCCTCAATGTTATACCTGCAATCCAAATAGGTTATCACTACTGTGTGGATCTTATCATATTAGTTCTCTAGCATTCCAGATATTTAAGCCACAAGTGTTATAGCATATCTCATTGGGACATTTGTTGGGTTACAGAACATACCATGGATCTATGGTGACAACACATCATTCTCAAGGATGGCAACCTGATTAATAGCCACATGATTACCCAAGGCTCAGAACCCTTACCCCAAGAGCTAAACACAATTATGCTATGTATGTTAGGTCATAGTATTAAAAGAAAGCCAGAACCTAGTTGCAAAAGTACTAGCATTATCAAGGACTTGCAAGAGTAGTCCTGAAGTTCATATCTAGAAGATGTCCTGACTCAACCCTCTCCTTTATTCATTTCCCTATCCCTGCTGTTTTAGCACTCTTCTATCCAACATCTTAGGTTTCTGCCCCATAACATTCCACTGGTTGTCTGCTGGGTTGTATGGGTTGTTTGGCAGTGTAGCATAACTCTTCAGTTCCACAACACACTTTTAGGAACTCAATGAAGAGCCAGTAGGTGAATAGCTGTCCTTTACTTGAGTTATCATCACTAGGCCACCACTGAGGGCAGGGTAGAAGAGGAAACAAGTGGATTAGTGTTGTAGAACTGAAAAGTTCTGTCTACACTGCCAAATAACCCAACCAACCCAGCAGATGATCAGATGAACAATATAAAGCTGAACCTAAGATGTGTTATGAATATTATATGATACTTAGCATTATGACTGCATGCCTGCATGCATGAGTGCTCATAACAACCCTTTTTCTGATCATGTGACCTCTCTGATCCTTCACATCATCATGCCCTTGACTCTTTATGTGCATCACATCTCTTATTTCTCTTCATATCTTCACAACTGTTATGATATCACACTGATCACTCTTCCATTCTGCCACACCTCATGGTGTTCTTCTCTCCTTCATCTCTGCCCTTACCACTCAATTGGTATGATCACTCATTGGGATCTCACATCTTGATCATGATCCTGCAAGATCCTAGATGGATCTCTGCCACAATCCCCCTTCCTGATCATTCACATCTTGATGATCAATCTTCCATTCTACTTTACTCCCTGCATTCATATCTGCTCTTCATCTTCCCACTCCATATAAATGCCTAGTGTTTACCTCATGGACTCTTCCCCTTTATCTTATCATCCTATAGCATTAATACTGTATATCCTAGATTCATAACATAGCTTGATCTGTGCTCACTCCTATAATGTATATATAGAGGGGTTATGACAAGGGCTGTTCCCCCAGCCTAATCCACTTGTTTGTACCTCTTCTACCCTGCCTACCAAGGTGGCCTAGTAAAGTCACAAGTAAAGGACAGTTATTTGCCTACTGGACCTTTACTAATTCCCTAGGAGTGAGACAGTCTGAAGATAAAGCTAACCTCCACTCCTCCCTCTCATCATACCATCATACCAACTCTAGCAACACCATACTGCCAACTATTGGCCAGCTAGCAAGCTCATTCCCTGTCAACATACAGAACCCAGTATCAAGAAGAATAAAAGACATTCATTGTATCAAGACCATATCAAGAAACTATCAAAGATCATATGACAGAAACTCCATTATAATATTTCTTGATGTTATACCTGTGATTCCAAGAAGCTACCACTACTGTGTGGATCTTATCATATTAGTTATAGCATTACAGATATTTAAGCCATGAGTGATATCACATCCTCATTGGAACATCCTGTGGATTATTGAACATACCCAGGATCTATGGTGACACCACCTTCATTCTCAAGGATGGCAATCTGGAAACAGCCATGTGATTACCCAATGATCAGAACCCTCACCCCAAGGTCCAACCACAATTATGCTAGTAATGTTAGGTTCTAGTATTAGGAGAAAAACAGAGCATTGTTGCAAGAGTATGATTGCTAGAAAGGACTTGCAAGAGTAGTTCTGGAGATCTCATATAAGAAGTCCCCCCACCATCAGCCCTCTCTTCATATCTGCATTCCCTATTACTGTTCAGCACCTTCCCTTCATTCCATACAAGATAGATTCTCACCTCATATCATTCATTCTGGTTGTCTGCCAGATAGTTGGGTTAGTTGGTAGTGCAGCATAACTCTTTGGTTTCACAACAAGATGTTGAATAGAAGAATGCTAGAATAGCAGAAAAAGGGGGAACAGATATGAGGAGAGGACTGAGGTAGGACATTTTCAGAAATACACTCCAGGACTACTCTTACAAGTCTGTGATAAGCATAGTACTTTTGCAACTAGCTTCTGGCTTCTTTCTAATATAGTAACCTGATATATACTACATAACTGTGTTTGGCTCTTGGGGCAAGGGTTCTGAGCCTTGGGTAATTGCATAGCTATTGACCAGGTTGCTATCCTTAAGAATGAGAGTGGTGCCATCATAGATCCATGGTATGTTCTATAATCCAACAGATGTTCCAATATAAGTACAATACTACTCATGGCTTAAGTTACTGATATGATAAAGGACTGTTAATATAATAAGAGACAATTGGCAACATAGCCTATTATGCCTTGCAGGTATAACATCTGCAGGACTGATTCAATAGAGTTTTGCATCACATGATCTTTGATAGTTTCTGTTATTGAGTTCTTCCAATGAATGTATTTCATACTTTCAGATACTGGATTCTATTCTGGACATGATATGAGTTGGCTTGCTGGCCTGACATTCACAGTTCAGTGGTATAAGGGATGATATGATAAGAGTAAGGATAAGGGATTGGCTTTATCTTCAGATATGCCTCACTCCTAGGGATTTAATGAAGGACTGGTAGGTGTTATGAACTTTGGTTTGGACTTACACTTTTTCTTTACTTTTCTTATCTTATCTAACATCATCACATGATTGGTCTAGACCTATGATGTCATCTATGATGTCATGCCTACAGGAAACCTCATGTTGAGGTCCAGACCTTTCTAGAAGCTTCTATTTTTAATTTCTGTTTTATAGGAAGCTTCTTTTCATTTCTGTCTCTTCTCTTCTCTTCCTTTTAATCTCCATTGCTTCTCTTTCATTTAATATCCTCATGGTGTGCTTTCTTTTCATACCTTATCTATGACATCACTTGATCCATGCATCATTTCCTGTAGTATATAAAGGGACTGTTTTTGGCTGTCATCCCTCAGCCTAATCCACTTAATTAATGGTCCTCTTATAGAAAGTGAGATCATAAGGGTTACTCTCTACTTTTATCTTTTTCCATCAAACCAACATATCAAGAATCAGACCACTTAAGGGATTTAGTATCTTCATCAGTATAGTTCTTCTGTTTCATATCAGTAGATAAATAGCTGTCTTTTACTTGAGTTATCATCACTAGGCCACCATGAAGGGCAGGGTAGGAGAGGAAACAAGTGGATTAGGCTGGGGGATAACAGCCAACTCATAACCCTTTATATATGATTACAGAAAGTGCACAGACCAAGCTGTGTCTGAGATCTAGGGTATACAGTACTAATGCTATTGGCTAGTGTAAAGGATATAGTCCATGAGTAAAAGGTTAGGCAGCTTCATTTATCAGAATGGAACAAAGCAGTGATGAAGTGCAGGGAATAATGTAGAATGAAAGATTGATCATAAGATGTGAAAGATCAAGGAGGAGATCATGGCAGAGATTCATCTAGGATCTTGCAGGGTTCATATTGAGATGTGATCTTGATTGATGATCATACCAATCAGATGGAATAATGGATATGAAGAAGGGAAGGACATCATAAGGTGTGGTGAAATGAAAGAGTGATCAGTATGAGGACATGACAGTCATAAAAAGGTGAAGAGAGTAAAAATGTAATATATATGAAGGGTTAAGGGCATGATGATGTGAAGGGACAAAGTGGTCATGTGATCAGGGAAAAATATGTCATAGCACTCATGCATGCAAGCTTAGCAGTCATAGTGCAGTGTTTGTACAACATTTTGTAACAATTAGGCTGAGGAATAACAGCCAACTTATAACCCCTTATATATAATATAGAAGTGAGCACAGACCATGCTATACTCTAGAGTCTAAAGTATATATGATTAATGCTATAGGCTAGTAGGATAAAGGGGAATAGTTCATGAGGTTAACATTAGGCTTTCATATGGTGGGGAAAATGGAAAAGTGGATATTGTTACAATTTTCTCTTCATACTACACTTCACTATGAAACCTATGTGACACAACTAGTGTCACTTTCACTTTCGCATCTTGAATGCTGACTCATCACTTCCTTTATCCCATGCCATCACCTGTGCTTCTCTTTCTGCTCTTCACTTCCATGCACAGCTTGGTTCCCCAATTCGTCAGCATTCTCTTTCCATTGCCTTATCATAGCCTTACCTTTGCTCATGTTATGCCATTGGTTACCGAGACCATAGGTCACTCCCTTTATGCTATAGGTTACCATTACACAGGGTATGTATACCACAATATGCATATATATGCACACCTATATGTACTATATCTTAGCTTTCGTCTCCCTTGTACTAGCTGTACATAGTATCTTCTGGCAATCCAAGTTGCTACTCCTTCATCACTGCATGCCTCAGTCCTCGCAACTAGGCTAAACCCTTGCAAGGGAACTCTATGCTATGCCTTGCTAAACTCTTTATGTTTTCATTGACCACAGCTTGTCTTAAAGGGCTACATGCTGTCTTGCCCAAAACAACACGTAATAGATATAAAAGCAGGAAATAAGATTAAATGGAGAGATTAATCACAAGATGTGACTAATCAGAGAAGCATCATGGCAGAGATCCATCTAGGATCTTGCAGGGTTCATGATTGAGATGTAATCTTGATGAGTGATTATATCAACCAAAAGGTAAGGGCAGTGATGAAAAAAAGGAATTGAGATTAGAATGGAAGATTGATTGGTGAAGTTGTGATGATGTGAAAGAAAAGAATATGAGATGTGAAGACATGACAGGTAAAGGTGTGAAGGTGTGAAGGGATAGATGAGATCATGTGATCAGGAAGAGTTATGATGTCATAAATATGTACTTATGCAATTCATGCAAGCACTTATGTGCAGTCATCATACAAGGTTTGTACAACATTCATAACAGTTGTGAATTCCAGCATGCATTAGAAGAATTACAGTATCTAATACATTGAAAGGATTGGGACAAATCTAACCATATTTGAAAACTGGTTTCCCATTTATCTAATATGTAAGATGCCATTAAGCAGTTTCATTAATTGAATCCTGCTGCACCTCACTGAATACATCTTCAAGGTGTTGATTTTGCTTTACTCTTTTCACCATATAAAAATTTAACTATGGTTCATGATTCTTTAACTTGTCTAAAATACAAGTCTTAAGAAGGGGAAAGTGTTATAACATCATACATTTCCTTAAACACTTGTTATACATTGACATTTTCTTTTCTTTTCTTTTATCTTATTTTATCTTTCAATTACATGACTGATTACATGATTAGGCCTAGACAAATAATGTCATGCATTATGGCTGCCTCATGAGCACTGCCAGTTTTCATTTCTGCTTATTAAAGAAGCATTTTTTTCATTTCCACTGCTTTTTTACTTTTCTTTCATTCTAATCCCTTGAGGTTGTCTTGAGATATTAATCTTTGTTGCTTCTTTTTCACACTTTATCTATAATGTCACCTGGTCTGTGTGCATTCTGTAATAGTATAAATTAGGGTCTACTTTCAACTGATGCCCCTTAGTCTAATTCATTTGGTTACTTGCCTCTTAGTAGATTAAGATCTAAGGATACTACTCCTTCATTCCTTCATCATATCTTCTCTATTATCTTTGTGTTTGTGTGTGCTTTGTGGCAAAACTCTGCATGATATCTGCAGAAGCTCAAGTTTTTGTGATTGTATATTAAAGAGTAACATGTTTCACTAAAAGGTTTGACACTTGTTGTTGAACTGAAGAGTTATGCTACTCTGCCAAACAACCCAACAACCTGTCAGGCAATCAGGACAAATGTTACAGGGCAAAACCTATAAGTGTCAGTAGAAGAGAATGCTAGAATAGCTTGATAGCAGGGAATGTGAAATAAAAAGGAAACTGATGGTAGGGGAACTTTTTATAATGAGATCTCCAGGAGAACTATTGCATTTCCTTGATGAGCATAGTACTCTTGCAACTAGCTCCTATCTTCCTTCTAATACTAAGATCTAACATACTATTGTGAAACCAAAAAGTTATGCTGCACTATCAACAATCTGTCAGGCAACCAGGGGAACAATATGGGGCTATAATCATAGATGTTGGATAAGAGAGAGTGCTAGGACAATAGAAAGGGGGAATGGAATAAGGAGAGGACTGCATTAGACTATCTTCAGAAATGATCTCCAGTACTACTTTTGCAAGTACTTGTTAGCCATGATACTCTTACAACCAGGCTTTATCTTCCTCCTAATACTATGACCTAACATACATACCTTAATCATGTTCAGCTCTTGGAGTGAGGGTTTTGAGCCTTGAGTAATCATGTGGCTAATTCCAGGTTGCCATCCTTAAGAATAAAGGTGGTGTTACCATAAATCATGGGTATGTTTTATAACCCCAATTATGTTCCAACAAGAGACATGATGCTACTTGTGGCTTAACTTACCTGGTATAATAGAACTGTTAATATGATAAGGGACAATCAGCAACATAGCCTATTATGCCCCACAGATATAACATTAGCAGAACTGAACAATAAGGGTCTTGTATCACATAGTCTTTAATAGTTTCTGATTTGATAATCTTTTAAGAAATGTGTTCTATTTTTCAAGTACTGAATTTTGATCTTGATGGTGAACAAGTTGGCTTGCTGGCCTGACATTGGCAGTTTGGTGATGTAAGAAGGTACTATTGATGAGAAGAGGAGAAGGAAAGATTAGCTTTATCTCCAGACATGCCTCACTCCTAGGGACTTAATAGAGAGCCAGTAGGTGAATAGCTGTCCTTTACAAGTCTTAACTTCACTAGATCACCTTGGTAGGCAGGGTAGGAGAGGTAACAAGTGGATTAGGCTGGGAGATAACAGCCAACTCATAACCCCTTATATATGTTACAGGTTCATGCACAGACCAAGCTGTGATGAGAGTCTAGGGTATATGATATTTAGGCTATTGGCTAGTAGAGCATAGGGTAAAGTCCATGTGTAAAAGGTAAGGCTTTCATTTAAGAAGATCAGAAGCAGAGATGAAAGCAAGAATGAAGAAATGGAAGATTACCACAAGATGTGAATGATTAGGGATGGTATCATGGCAGAGATCCATCTAGAATCTTGCAGGATTCATGATTGAGATGCAATCTTGATAGTGATCATACTGATCAAAAAATAAGAGCAGAGATGAAGAGATAGGAGATGATCAGAATGAAAGATGATTGGTGTGAGTTCATGAAGGAAAGGAAAAGGGATCAAGATGTGATTGTGTGACAGGTGAAAGTGTGAAGATGTGAAGGGACAGAGAAGGTTATATGATCAGGGATAGTCATAATGTCATAAAAGTATGCACTTATGCAACTCATGCAAGCACTCATAGCAGTCATAGTGCAAGTATCATTACAAGTTCATAACACACACTTAGCATAATCATGTTTGGCTCTTGGGGTAAGAGTTTCAAGCCTTAAGTAATCATGTAGCTGTTACCAGATTGCTATTCTTGAAAGTGAAGGCAATGCCACTATAGATCATGAATATGAATGATGACCCAAATAATGTTCCTGCTAGATCACTGTGACACTAGAGGCTCAAGTTACTGTGTACAATAGAACATTGATATAATAAGGGACAATCAGCAATGTAGCCTGTTATGCCCTGCTAGTATAACATCTTCAAGAGGTACAATAGAGTCTTGAGTTATGTGGTCCTTATATCTTTTCTAATATATGATTGGCACAATGAATGTCTTCCATTCTTCAAGTACTGGATTCTGTCTTGATGTGGAATGAGCTTGGTTTGGTTCTGATGCAAATAATGAAAAAAGAGGATGTTGAGTGACCAGAAAAACACTACACTGCCTATACCCTATCACTATGATCTGTCAGGCAATCTGGCATCATCAACTACAGAGCTTGCACTAGTGTTGAAAAGAAGAGCAATTAGAACAGTCAAGAAAGGGATTTGGAGAGAGGAAAAGGTGATCTTTATACTCCTTGACAAACTATTGCATTGTTAGTGTGACAGGCACTCTTGCAGCCATGTCCACATCCTTCTAATACCACAACCTAAAAATGTGGCATAATTATAGTTAGCTCTTGGGGTGAGTGTTATGACATGGCATGGAAACATGCATTATAAATATCATTAAGTGTACTTTGTGTTAGCACTTGTGTGATGACTCTCCTCAGTGCATGAGTTGCACTTAATGATTCTTACAACTTTCCCTGATAATGTGACTACCTTATTCCTTCTTCACATCATCACATCCATTACAATGATCACATCTTAACCCCTCCTCCTTTTTCTCACAAACATCATGACCCCACATCAATCATCTTTAGATTCACTCACATCCTCAAGATGTTCTCACCTTTCTTATCTCCACCTTTCCATTCAATCAGTACAATCTCTTATCAAGATACCATTTCAATCATGACCCTGCAGAACCCTTGATGGGATCTCTGCCACAATTACACTTCTGATCACTCACATCTTGTGGGAATCTTCCATTTACATTAACTCCTGCAGGTTTCTTTATTTCTGATCTTCTTAGAAGCCTGCCTAACCTTTTCCTCATGGACTCTACCCTTTAATCTAAGTATTCAGTAGCATTAATGTCATATATTCTAAACCCAGGTCACAGCTTGGTCTGTGCATCTTCATATACCATATATAAGGGGTTGTGCAAGGGCTGTTGTCCCTCAGCCAAATCCACTTGTTCACCTCATCTACTATTATAACATCATACATTTCCCTTTATACATTTTTCTTTCTTCTGCTTATCTTATCTTTTATCTCTTGATCTTATCTTCATCACATGACTGATCACATGATCAGGCCTAGACCAATGATGTTATGCCTACAGGCTGCCTCATGGGCATAGTGTTACAAACTTTTACCTGAACTTGTATGATTCTTACTTTTTCCTTTTATCTTATCTTATCTTTCTAGCATCACATGACTAGGTCACATGACTTGTCACATGATCAATCACATGATTGGTCTAGACCTATGATGTCATCAATGATGTCATGCCTGCAGGCAACCTCATGGAGGTCCAGGCCCTTATCTTTCATTTCCATCTCATGAGAGACTTTTTTTCATTTCTGTTTCTTCTCGTCTCTTCCTTTTGATCCCCATTACTTCTCTTCCATTTGATGTCCTTGTGGTGTGCTTTCTTTTCACACCTTATCTATGACATCACTTGGTCTGTGCACATCTTCTGTACTTATATAAAGGGTCTGTCTTTGGCTGTCGTCCCTCAGCCTAATCCATTTGGATACTCATCCTCTAGTGGGAAGTGAGTCCTAAGGATTACCCTCCTCCTATCTTCTTCACTATTGTTCCATTGACCCAACATATTCAAGAAACCACTCAAGGGTTGAACTGTCTTCATTAGTATAGTTTTCTGAATCATATCACATAGCCTCTTTAATTTCTAGTTTATGAAAGAAGCCTTTTTTTCATTTCCATTGCTTCTTTCCTTCTCTTTCATTCTAATGCCTCATGCTTGCATTGAGGATTTAATCTCTGCTTCTTCTTTCTATTTTTGCTATTGTCTTATCTATGATATCAGCTGGTCTGTGCACAAATCTTTATAGTATAAATACAGGGTGTATTTGACTGACCCCTTTTAGTCTAATCCACTTGGTTATTTGCCTCTAGCTAGGTTGAGACCTTAAGGATATTACTCATCCTTACCACCATACCTTCTATTACAAATTTGTGTATGATACACTACAACTACTGCACTATGACTGCTTGCTTGCATGCACAAGTGCCATGATTACTCATTCCCTGATCATATGACCACATTGTCCCTTCACATCATTATGCCTTTGACCCTTCACATTGATCACATCTCTTATCTCTCTTCACATCTTTCATAACATCACCAATCACTCTTCCATTCTGATCTTGATCCCTTTCTTCATTTCTGCCCTTACCCTTTGATCAATACAATCACCAATTGAGATTGCATCTTGATCATAAACCCTGCAAGATCCTAGATGGATCTCTGCCATGATTCCTCCTTTGATCAGTCACACCTTGTGATTGATCTTCCATTCTATCTTACTCCTTGCATCCATATCTGCTCTTCATATTCCCACTTCATATGAATGCCTAATGGTTACCTTATGGACTCTTCCCTTCATATTATATAGCCAATAGCATTAATACCATATATCCTAGACCCTAGTGTACAGCACGGTCCATGCACTATCTTGTAACATATATAAGGGGTTATGAGTACAGGCTGTTCTTCTAGTCTAATCTACTTGTTTCCTCCTCTTCTACCCTGCCTATCAAGGTGGCCTAGTGATGAGTGCAAGTAAGGGATGTTATTTGCCTACTGGCTCTTCATTGAGTCTCTAGGAGTGAGATGTCTGAAGATAAAGCCACTACTTCCCTTCCCTCCTTTTATTGTTCCATTGTCAGTATCTCACACCACCAAATTGCCCAACATAAAGCCAGCAAGCCAACTTGTACCTCATCTAGTTCAGAACCCAGAATCTATGAAAGTATGGAAACCATTCATTATATCAAGAATGATCCAGAAGATACTAAAGACCACATGATGGAAACTCCATTGTAATATTCCTTGATGTTATACCTGTGATCCTTAGAAGCTCTTACTGCTGTAGAATCTTATCATATTAGTTCTAGCATTTATAGATAAGTTAAGCCACAGATAATATCGTGTCTCTGTTGAGACATCCATTGGGTTATAGAACATATCATGGATCTATGGTGACACTGTCTTCATTCTCAAGGGTGACAACCTGGTTAACAGTCATGTGATTACCCAAGTACCTGAATCCTCACCCCATGGTACAAACACAATTATGCCAGACTCATTAGATATCTGGTATTAGGAGAAAGACAGAATTCTAGTGCAATAGTCTAGTGGTTATCAAGAACTTGCAAGAGTAGTCCTGAAGCTCTCATATAGAAGTCCCCCTGATGTGCAGCCCTCTCATCCTATTCATATTCCCTCTAGCTGTTCTAGCATCATTCCTCATCCCCAACATCTATGGTTTAGCTCTGTACTGAGATCTCTGGTCATTCACCAGGTTGGTTGGGTTATTTGGCAGAGTAGCATAACTCTATGGTTCTGCAACACCTCCTTCTTTATCTTTGTGTCTGTGTGCTTTGTGTGGCAAGATCCTGCATGGTGTCTGCATAACCTCAAATTCTTGTGATTGTATTTCAAGAAGTATAGTGTTTTGCTAGGTGCTACAACACTTGGATTAGACTTGCTTACATGCCTGGTCTTGTGGATTAGTGTCTACTATTCCATCTTTACAGTATCCTCCTCACTCTCATAGCCACTTCATTGATTCCAATGACCATCTGCCAGTCAAAAACAATGTTGAGCTTGGCTTGTATACTCAATACCCTTTACTTGAAGAAGAATGTGGCTACTTCACAGTAGCTGGCCCATATGCCAACCTTCCAGCCCATAACCACCATATTTGGGGCCCCCACTGAATCTTATCTTGCAACCCCTCTCCAGTGCCATTTGATCTCTATAACTATTTGGACTATGAAGATCAAGTTAACCCTTAGAATCTAGCCCAGATCCACAACCTTGTCTTATCAGAGCCTGCCATCACCAATGATTGGATCAACTGGTGCCTTTCCAAGAATTTCAGTTCTGTTGTAAATAAGTTTTTTACTTGTCAAGAAGAAGAGAGGTTAGAATGTACTAACAAAAAGTTGGAAAGAGTCAAGGAAAAAGTAAAGAAGTATTGGAAGCAGAAGAAAAACCATAAGAAGAAAATAGCACTATTAGGTGCTAAGAGGAAGTTCAATCTATGCTCTTGTTATTACACCTTATGGTCTTTAGGCCCAGTAGCTTAGAAAACTTTCCAATATGCATTTTGATCCTTTTGCATCATATAGAGGGACTCCTAAACCTGACGGCAACTCTAATTCTCCAGTAAACACTTCACACTACTCACCACCTGCATCTCCTACTTCTATAGCACCACTTAACATGTCTATCAATCAACAACTGGCAGATATCCTCAACCACCTCATTTAACTTACATTGAATATTAACTTGCAGTCACACCAAAAAGATATGACCAAGAAAATAGCTGACCCAGATAACTGGGATGGTAAACAAGAAACCCTCCATCTCTGGCTTACTAAGATGCAAGTATGGCAAGAGATGCAGCAATGGGGTTCAGATAAACTCTGCACCATTGCAGTATTGTTATAATTTGAAGAAGGCAATGCAT
>JBBPJS010000082.1:0-26226 GCA_038088835.1 Singerocomus rubriflavus
GACAATGTGAAGGAGGGATGAGGTGATCACATGACCAGGGAAGATAAGATAATAGATAAGATCATACCCATGTGCTAACACAGAGTACACAGGGTGTAGTCATGCACACTTGCTAACACAAAGTACAAGTGTGTTGTGCAATGTTATAACAGTCATTGCTCAATGTAATGGACTATATATTCACCTATGAGGATATACTACATACACATAAGTTTAAGTGTAACTAAATAGAATGGAAAGTGACTAGCTCACCTTAGTCATTGCTCAATGTAATGGACTGAGGTGCTCAAGTATGAAGTATGTGTCTTATATACAAATTGGACTATATGCTATTCTAAAGGGAGTATAAGGAGTTGGTAGAGCTCTGGACACAGGAATAAGGAAAAGGGTAACTACATGAAAGAGGCTATGAAATTGTCCATATGGTCCATGGATGTAAGGAATGGTGGTGTGATGAGCCATATGTGCACTTGTGTTCAGTTGAGCTGGTCATGGTTTAGGCTGTGTGTGTGCTTGTTATTCCAACACACTTCTTCAAGGATAAATAGCCTTGAGGGATAGTGCAGTAGGAAGGGGGAGGCTTGTATAATGTCAGGAACAACTCTAAGTCCTAGAGCATTGCTCTCAAGGATAGAAGAGAAGAAATGAATATACAAGCCTAGGAAAAGGCTCTACACTAATGACAGAGTTTATATACCTAAGGTAGATAAGATCATGATATGTGATATGTGATAATGATGCAAGATCATGAGTGGTATCATGAGTCAAATGACTATGTCCATCTGTCTGATGCCTTCTGATCTATCTACCAGCAATATCTACCTGTCTGTTTGAGATAAGATCTGAGATCTGACAGACCCACCTCAGAAATTTGCCATCTACCCCTACTTGCACCCCAAGTAGATGACCTTACAGTAGCAATAGGGCAATCAACCTGCAGATATTGGTGAGGTTTTCCTGGTTTCCAGTGGCAGCTCTGCTCTGTGACTTGTGTCATCATCTTGTGATCTTAGCTATATAGGAGTTGAAGTGTTTACAGTCCACATTAAATGACACTACATCCCCCACAAACACAGGCATATCTCAGATTATCTTCCAACAGGAGATGCTCACAATATGGGAGACAGGTGTAGCATCTCCTGAACTCGAACAATATCAGAGTTAGCATTTCTGCATGGGCTTAACATTACTGCCATTAACATCATCTAGTGAATGTTGCAGATGTATGCTCTGATCCCTGTGTCTTGGATCACCATTGACACCACTGATAGCTTTGCATATCTAATGACAGGTTTTTGGGTTTACTATATATACATTCTATTACAAGATTCATGTACAAGCTGTAGAAGCACCATTTTTTTTTCAGGTATTGTACTGAGGGCTGATGGAAGTGATTCATTACTAATGCCATGTCCAAGCCAGATGGGTGAGTGGGAGTCACATCCTCATACATTTTCCTTCCAAAGTCATTCAAGAAGTACAGAATTATCCCAATGGGCAGAAGGGTTGCTCAAACTCCTAGACTAGCTTGATCATTGCCTATATCAATACTCAAGGCCAACTTGGTGTTGACAGTTCATGTATGGCTGATGGTGATGTTGGGCTGTTAGACACACCTCAACAATGACATTACAGGCTGTTGAAATGGTGCTACTTAGCTGCCACATCAGACAGTTGCAGACAGTTGTATCATACATCTGTATCATGTACTGTACAACTGTAACACACACCTTTCATCTGTATCATGCACTGTAGTTTAGATTAGTGTACTACCATATTAGGAAGGATAGTATCCCACACATGTTATATATACCTGTGTGTTGAGTGACCAGAGAAACACTAATACAACCCTGCCTATTTTTCATAACCTGTTGGGCGATCTGGCATCACCAACAGAATCCTTGAGCAGTTATAGGAGAGAGAATGCTAGAACAGCAGAGAGGGAATCAGGGTTGAGGAGAGGATAATCTTCATACTTCTTGGTGAACTATTGCATCACCAGTACTGCACAGACTATTGCACCATGCATGCTTCCTCCTAATACCAGCATTTAAAAGACTGGCATAATTGTGAACAACCTTTGGGGTGAGAAGTCCAGGTCTTGGGTGATCATGTGGCTATCTCCAGGTTGCCAACCTTGAAAGCTGGTCAGAAATGTCACCCTATCTCAGGGCATTCTACACAGCATCCCAATGAGGTGTTTTCCAAGTCCACAGACAAGAAGGAACAACTAATAAATAACAACTGTTAATATGATAAGGGAAGCTGGCAGCATATGCCTATGCAACCCACAGGTATAACATTCACTTGACTAGAAGAGCATCTTGCATCACATTGGTTTACTACATTAGTTAGTGCCCTCATAAAGATGGGCGATATTTCACAAAGAATGTTGCTATGAGTTGTCTTGACCATGGCTTTGTCTTGACTGAGTCTCAAGCTTACATGACCACACAGAATAAGAATAAGGAGAGGATAGATGAGACTGCATCTGAGCAATGCCTTACTTCTAGGCAGTCCAAAGACCAGGTAGGCGAATAGCTACTCTTTTACTTATTATAGCTTGAACATCATCAGGCCACCTTTGCAGGCAGAGTGAGAGAGGTGAACAAGTGGATTTGGCTGGGGGACAACAGCCCTTGCACAACCCATTATATATGATACATGAGAGTGCACAGACCAAGCTGTGACTTGGGTCTAGGATATAACACTATTAATGCTATTGGTAGATAAGGTAAAGGGTGTAGTCCATGAGGGAAAGTTTAGGCATTCATATAGAAGAGAAATGGAAGAGCTAATATAAATGCAGGGCTTACAGTAGAATGGAAGATTGATTACAAGATGTGAAAGATCTGGAATAGTGATTGTGGTAGAGATCATCAAGATCCTGTAGGGTCATGATTGAGATTGATATCTTGATAAGAGATCATACTGATTGGAAGGTAAGGGCAGAAATGAGAAAGGCATGGAAGCCTTAAGAATGTGGGAGAGAATCTAGATGATTAGTGTGAGTTCATGAGAGTCATGAAGAGGTGAAAAGAGTGAAAATGTGATAATGTGACAGGTGAAGGTGTGACATGTGAAGGGATGGGGTAATCATGTGATTAGGAATGTCATGTGACCCAAAGGTCATGTGATCATGAGAAGTGCAATCAGTGCACTAAGATGTCATGCCCATGCACTAACACAAAGTACATAGGGAGAGTCATGCATAACCTTGCTAACACAAAGTACAAGGTGTGTGAATATAATGTCATAACACTATGTATAAGAGCTCAAAGATCTAAACTAAAATACAAGTTCTTTTAACCATAAACCACCTGGTAAGCCAGAGGTTCCTTTTCTGCAGGTGCCTTAGCAGCTGCCCTTCACCTTGGTTCAACATGTTATGAGCCCTGAGAGGCCAAGTCCTGGAGTGCCCCTATATGGCAGCATCTCAATTGGATCCTCTCAGCTACACCAGATATGTTGAGTGACCAGAGAAACACTATAACCCTGCCTATATCCATCACCTATAACCTGTCAGGTGATCTGGCATCACCAAGAAAGTCCCAGAGAAGTTGTGGAGGAGAGAATGCTGAACAGCAGAAAGGGGAATCAAAGAGTGAGGAAAGGGTGATCATACAACATCTTGACAAACTCTTGCATCATCAGTATCACCAAGCACTATTGCAGCTGGTGCACATCCTCCTAATACTAGCTCCTATGAGACTAGCATAATCATGGTCAAGCCATGGGGCGAGGAGTCTGGCTCTTGGGTAATTGTGTGGCTATCTCCAGGTTGCCATCCTTGAAAGCTGGTCAGGGGTGCCACCCCATCCTGGGATCTTCATACAGTTATCTAATAGAATCATTTTCAAGCCTACAGGCAAGGAGGAACAACTATAAATAGATCCATTAATATGATAAGGGAAGCCAGCAGCATACACCTATGCAACCTGCAGGTATAACATCATCTTGAGTGTTGTGATAACATCTTGAGTCATGTGGATTTACTATATCAGTTAGTACCCTCACAAAGATGGGCAATACTTTACAAAGAATATTGCTATGAGTTGTCTTAACCATGGCTTTGTCTTAACTGAGTCTTGAGCTTGCATGTCCACACAGAATAAGAATAGAGAAGAGGGGATAAGGTGAGACCACATTTGAGCAATGCCTCACTTCTGTTACGAATTTGTGTATGAACATGTATGACTTTGCACTATGACTGCATGCTTGCACATATAAGTGCCATGATTCTCTTTCCCTGATCATGTGACCACACTGTCCCTTCACATCAGTCATGCCCTGACCCTTCATGATGATCACATTCTCTTCACCTCTTCACCTTTTTATGATCATCATGACCTCACCAATCAACCTCTAATCTCGATCACCTCACCTTCCTCATCTCCATTATTTCTTTCAATTGGTATGATCACATCACGACCCTGCAAGATTCTAGATGGATCTCTGCCATGATCCCATTCCTTGATCATCACATCTTGTGATTGATCTTCCCTTTACATTAAACCTTGCAGTCTTATCTCTGCTTCATTCCATTCTTTAGAAGAGCTGCCTAATCTTTGCCTTATGGACTATTCCCCTTTACCTTATCATCCTATAGCATTAATCCTGTTATACCCTAGACCCTAGTCACAGCTTGGTCTGTGCACTATCCTGTAACATATAAATAGTGGGGTTATGAGTACAGGCTGTTTCCCCAGCCTAATCCACTTGTTACCTCGCGTCCTACCCTGCCTACCAAGGTGGCCTAGTGACTAAGAACAAGTAAAGGATGTTATTAGCCTAGCCTCTCTTTATTGAGACCCTGGGAGTGAGATGTCTAAAGATAAAGCTAACCTTTATCCCTCCCCTCCTTGTTCCATCATCAGTACCTAGCATCACCAAACTGCCAACGTTAAGGCCAGCTAGCAAGCTTGTACCTTGGCTAGTTCAGAACCCAGAATCAATGCAAGTATGGAAGACATTCATTGTACCCAGACCCAAACCTAGAAACTACTAAAGATCACATGACATACTCCTCATCATTCAGAGTACTGATATTATACCTGCAATCACGAGAAGCCATCATTGCTGTAATGGTTTTATCATATTGTTTAGCATTCATAGATATTTAAGCCATAAGTAGCATCACATTTCTTATTGGGACATACATTGGGGTTATCAAATAGACCCACATATCTATGATGACACCACTTTCGTTCTCAAGAATGACAATCTGGTTAACAGTCACGTGATTACCCAAGTACCAGAATCCTCACCCCATGATACAAACATGATTATGCCTCTCCAATTAGAGGTTAGGTATTAGGAGGAAGACAGAGCATTGTTGCAAGATTACAATTGCTATCAAGGACTTGCAAGAGTAGTCCTGAAGTTCCTGGTTATAGGTGTTCCCTTGATGTGCCATTCTTTCCTTTATCTGAAGACCTCTAGACTGTTTTAGTCATCATCCCTTATCTTCAACATTATGGTTCAGCCCCGTACCAAGATCTCTGGTCATCTGCCAGGTTGGTTGGGTTGTTTGGCAGAGTAGCAGAACTCTTTGGTTCTGCAACAACTCCTAGGCAGTCTGAAGACTGGGTAGGTGAATAGCTACTCTTTTACTTGTTGTTCCTTGAACATCATCAGGCCATCAGTTAAGGCAGAGTGAGAGAGGTGAACAAGTGGATTTGGCTGGGGAACAACAGCCCTTGCACAACCCCTTATATATAATACATGAGAGGGCACAGACCAAGCTGTGACTGACTATCTAGGGTATATGCTATTAGTGCTATTGGTTCTAATGTAAAAGGTAATAGTCCATGAGTGAAAGGTTAGGCAGCCTCATGCATTAGAATGGAAGAAGCAGACATGAAGCTGCAAGGTTTAATGTAAGGGAGAAGATTGATCACAAGATGTGAAAGATCAGGAAGGTGATCATGGTAGAGATCATCAAGATCCTGTAGGGTCATGATTGAGATTAATATCTCGATAAGAGATTGTATTGATCGAGTGGTAAGGGCAGATATGAAGAAGGTATGAAGGCCTTGAGAATGTGGGTGAGAATCTAGATGATCAGTAAGAGGTCATAAGAGTCATGAAAGAAGGGAGAGGGGTTAGGGATGTGGAACATGTGATGGGAAAGTGATGAAGTGAAGAGAGGATGGGGTGATCATGTGACCAGGAAAGATAAAATAATTGATAGTTATACCCATGCACTAACACAAAGTATGCAGGATGTAGTTGTGCACACACTTGATGACACAAAGTACAAGGTGTGGTTGCAATGTCATAACAAGATATAATCTGGGCAAAGGCACAGCGACCTGCTGCTGCCATGAGCATGACTGATCAGACAACCTACACCTCTGAATGGCTGTGAAAAGTTGCCTAATCAACAAGGACTTTATTTCTCTGCCCCTATCTCATCTTATCAGAACAATTGCTGATGATACTCTTTGCAGATTCCTCACACACTCAATATTGAATATGTTGAACACCCTATTCAATGCTGTATCTGTTCTGAATGGTACAAATTATCTGGACTGGTGTCAGTGCATTGAAGCCTACATTTTGGCTCAAGGAGATGCCTGGGTTCTTCCTCAAGCTCATTTCTCTCTCATAACTCAAGGAGTCACTCAAAAGGAGATCAACGACTGGGACATCACCAACAGCAAGATCGTTGGGTGCATAAGGCTGCACCTCACACCAGCAATCAAGTACAAGTTTGCCTTATACAATGTCACCAAGGACTTGATCAATGCAATCAAAACTGAATATGGTCAGCCAGGTATTGCTGCAATCTACTCTGAATTCAAACAGCTGCTTGATCTGCACATTCCCCCTAACCAACATCCAATGGTTACTTTCAACAAGATGGCCACACACTTTGTGCATCTCCAGTCCCACTCCTATCTGTTCAATGACAAGTACCAAGTGCTCATCACACTTGCCAAGCTCCCTTCTACTATAAAGGTAGTAGCTTAATCTTTTGCCCAAGATTCAACACTCTCATCTACAACACTCACTAACATTCACAAGGCAGCAATTCTCTCTTGGGAACAACACATCCATGGACATGGAGCCACCAATTGACCTCACATGGAAAACAATTCATCTGCACACAAGATCTCAGTGGTCAAGCGAAAACTGCAATGTGACCCCACCTATTTATCTTAAAAGACTTTGGGCAGTTTTAAGACCCACCCAAACAATCAGTCAGGTCCACACTTGGGCAACAACAACCAGTCAAAGTCCAAGTTTAGAGGATCACATGGCCACAAAGGAAAAAAGAAGGCCAACAATGCCTTGCAAGAACCTTCAAACCATTTTGCCTCTATAGATGATGATTATTTTTCCTTAATGTTGCCTGCCATTGCTAACACTTCATCACCTGTGCAGAATCCTCATGCACTCATGCACCAGACTGCCATGACTTAGTATGGACCATCAGTGTTCATGCAGACACACTATGCACTGTCTGTTATGAATTTGTGTATAATATACTATGACCTTGCACTATGACTGTACACTTGTGTTGCATGAGTGCCATGATTATCTCATTCCCTGATCACATGACCTCATCCATTCCTTTACACCCTCACGTCTTCACCCTATCATGTCTTTACATCTCACATTCTCTTCCTTCACATCATCATAACCTTACCAATCAATCTTTCATTCCGATTACCTCACCTTTCTCATTTCCATCATTCCCTCCAATCAGTACAATCACATCATGACCCTGCAAGATCCTAGATGGATCTCTGCCATGATTTCATTTCTCAATCATCACATCTTGTGATCAATCTTTTCTTTATATTAAACCCTGCAGTCTCATCTCTGCTTTATTCCATTCTTTAAAAGAGCTGCTTAATGTTTCCCTCATGGACTCTTTCCTTTAATCTTACTAGCCTATAGCATTAATGTCATATATCCTAGACCCAGTGTACAGCTTGGTCTGTGCACATTCCTGTAATGTATATAAGGGGTTATGAGTACAGGCTGTTCCTCTAGCCTAATCCACTTGTTAACCTCCTCTCCTACCCTGCCCTCACAAGGTGGCCTAGTGATGAGTTCAAGTAAAGGATGTTATTCACCTAGCTGCTCTTCACTGAGTTTCTAGAAGTGAGACATCTGGAGATAAAGCCACTCCTCCCCTCCTTTTCCCATCATACCATCATATTCTCGTATCACCAAACTGCCAATGTAAGGCCCATGAGCAAGCTTGTACCTCGTCAAGTCAGAACTTAGATCTTAAAGTACAGAAAACATTCTTTGAAAGATATAACGAACCACTGAAACTACTAAATGATCATATAACATACTTCTCTATCATATTAAGTACTGATGTTATACCTGCAATCCCAAGAGGCCCTCATTGCCATATAGGATCTTATCATATTAGAACCAACATTTACAGATAACTTATGCCATGGATGATACCACATCTTCATTGGGACATCTGTTGGGGTTATCGAACAGACCCACAGATCTATGGTGACATCGTCTTCATTCTCAAGGATAGCAACCTGGTAAACAGCTATGTGATTACCCAAGAACTGAAATCCTTGCCCCAAAATCCAACTATGATTATGCCTTTACCATTAGGGTATTGGTATTAGGAGGAAGACAGAGTATCATTGCAAGAGTATGGTTACTATCAAGGACTTGCAAGAGTAGTCCTGGAGCTCTCATATAGAAGTCCCTCCGATGCACCATCCTTTTCTCATTCCCACAAACCTTCAACTGTCCTAGTTGATATGAACTGGAACTTATACTCTTAGGATGATTCCTTGAGTGGTCTTGATACAAGGGTTCGATGGGATGATGGTAGAGAAGATGATAGGAGGGTAATCCTTAGAACTCACTTCCTATAAAAGGACGAGTATCCAAATGGATTAGGCTAAGGGATAACAGCCAAAGACAGACTCTTTATATACTATAGAGATACATGCATGGACCAAGTGATGTCATAGATAAGGTGTGAAAAGGAAGCACACCTCATATCCATCAAATGAAAGAGAATCAACAGAGATTAAAGGAATGGAAGAGAAGTGAATGGAAATGAAAAGAAGTCTCTTACAAGATGGAAATGAAAGATAAGAGCCTGGACCTTAACATGAGATTGCTTGCAGGCATAACATTATTGATGACATCATAGGTCTAGACTAATCATGTGATTAGTCAGGTGACAAGTCATGTGACCTAGTCATGTGATGCTGAAAGATAAGATAAGATGAAGGAGTAAAAGAAAATTGTACAAGTCCCAGATAAAGTTCATAACACTTCCCCCCCATTAAGACTTGGATTCCAGACGAGTTAAGTTCTTATAGCAAGAAAACAAGGAGGAAAAGTCAACTCCCGAGCAATAAAGAGGATGAGGTGCATTAGGGCGATAAGCATGAAATGCAGCAATAGCATCCTTTGCATTATCCAAATGTGCAACCGGCTCCCAAGTGTGGTCTGAATTGTCCCATCCTTTCCAATAAACCAAATAATAAAGTGACCCACAAATGAGTTTAAAGTCTGTGATATGGTCAACTTTAAATTCTTTATCACCTTCCTCCGTTACATGCACTGCATCAGGATGAAGGACTGGTTGATTAGAAAGGGGTTTCAGATAAGGTTTGATCTGACCAATGTTGACAACTGGATATATCTTCATATGAGACAGCAATTCCAAATGCACTGCATTGGAAAGAACATCAAGAATTCAATATGGTCCAAGCCATCATTGAGATAGTTTAGGGGATGGAAATGACAGCTTGAGATGCTTGGTAGATAGCCATACTCATTCACCCACCACCGGTGTGAAGGTAATAGGAGCATGTGGACAAGATGCCATGACATTGCATGCTTGGTTCAAAGCCTGTTGAATGTCGGAATGTGCCACTGCACATTCACCTGCAAATCCTGGAAGATTATTCACGAATCCTAACCATGGAACATAGTTATGAGAGATAGTGAAAGGAGTTTTGCCAGTAGCCGAGGAAACAGAGTTGTTGTGATGGAATTGAGCCATCAAGACCCAATCCAGCCAACTGTCTTGCTTTTTGGCAATAAACTTTCGCAAATAATTCAGTAATTCTTGGTTAAGACGTTTGGTTTGCCCATCGGTTTGAGGATAATAGGCAGTGGAAATTTTCTGGAATATATGAAGGAGTTTGCAAAGGGATGATGTGAAGTCTGAAATAAATTGCATTCCTTGATCAGAAATAATAGAAGAGGAAAGACCATGGATGCACCATACAAAATCACAAAACAAGATAGCTAAGTCCTTGGAAGAAATTGACTTTGCATATGGGATAAATATTACTTCTTTGGAGAATCAATCAACAATGATGCAAATAGCATCTTTCCCTTGCACCAAAGAAAATCCTGATACAAAATTGACTGAAAGATCCTGCAAAGGTGCTGAAGGAATAGGAAGAGGTAATGATGCTATTCCCAATAGCTGTTGTTTTCCTTTAGAAATGGCGCATACTTGACAAGAAGATAAATATGTTTTGATGTCTTTTGTAAGACCAAGCCAAGTGAAGGTTCTAGATAGAAGGTGTAGAGTATAAGCCTGACCTGCATGTCTGGCCAGTGAAGAATCATGATATAAGGAAAGGCAAGAGTTTCAAAGGGATTGTGGAACATATATTTTATGGTTTTGATCTTCAAAAACTTTTGCTTTCTCATTGAATATATACGAGGGTGGTAAAGAGTCAGTCATGGAGGCAGTGACTTGTTGAACTTCTACCATGAATGGAGATGATAATTGAATGCCAGTGTTAAAGACTTTTGCGGGTAAAACTGTGATATTTGTGTTAATCTTTTCTGCTGCATCTTTGTAATCAGGTTGTTATAACAATGCATTGGCCCTTCCATTTTGTACTCCTGATTTATAAGTTATGGTGAAGTTGTATTCTAGTAAAATAGCATGCCAGCATGCTTGTCTAGCTGATAAGTCTTGAGGTTTCTTCCAAAACTCCAAGTTCTTGTGATCAGTCCATATATTGAAGTGTGCCAAACCTAATAAATAGTGCCTCCATTCTTGCAAAGCTCAAATGATGGCTAGTAGTTCTTTATCATAGATAGGGTAGTTTCATTCTTCTTTTGAGAATGAATGAGAGTAAAAGGTGCAAGGTCTCCAAAGACCATCATTGCATTGTTGAGACAAAACTGCATCTGTTGCTAAGTCTGATGCATCAGCTTCAATACGCATAGGTTTTGATGTATCAGGAAAGACTAGTAAAGGTGCTTTGGTGAATCAATTTTTCAGCATATCAAATGCCTTTTGTTGTGCTTCTGACCAGATAAATTCTTGATCTTTCTTCATCAATGAAGTTAAAGGTTTCAAGATTTCTGCGAAGTCTTGAATGAATCATCGATAATAGTTATAGAGTTCTAAAAAGGACTGTACATCTTTCAAACAACGAGGAATTGGCCAATCCAGTATAGCGTCTACTTTCCCTTTTTGCATCTCTACTCCTTCTTTAGAGATGACCATTCCTAGAAAATCCACTTTTTTTTGGGAAAAGTGGCATTTAGAAGGTTTTGCATAGAGATCATTGTCTTGTAGATGCTATAGCACTTCTCTGACTATAGCCTCATGTTGCTCTTTGGTCTTGTTCTTTGTGAATATGTTCATGTCATCTAGATAAATGAGAACACAAACCCATATATCATTATAGATATCATTTATCATTTGCTGAAAGGTTGCTGAAGAATTAGTCATGCCAAAGTACATGACAAGAGGTTCATAGAACCCTTCTGGGGTAATGAATGCTCCTTTCCATTCATCCCCTTCTTTAATGCGGACATTATTATATCCCCATCGTAAGTCCAGAGTGGTAAACATATTAGCATTTTTGAGTCAATTGATGAGAGATGATATTAGAGGTAATGGATAGGCATTCTTGATAGTTCCTTCATTCAAGTACCTGTAATCCATGACCATTTGTTTTTTACCATTTTTCTTAGGGATAAAGAACATAGGAGCTGTTTGGGGTGACTTTGAAGGTCTGATATACCCTTTCTTTAATTCCTTTTGTAAAAAGGTATGAACTTCTTCTTGTTCAGTTTTGGAAAGGGGGATAACACAACCTTTCTTTGGGACAAAGTCAGGTTTTAAATCAATGCCATGGTCCCAAGGTTTTCTTTCTGGCATTTGGATAGATTCGGATTCTGAAAAGACATCGAGGAAATCATTGTAAGGAACCAATGTTCCCTACAGTGGTAAAGGCCTGTTTTCCTATCCCCACTCTTCCCCTTTGCTGCAACGCATCCAGCATACATCCAGACATCTGCATCATGTCCATGCCCCTATAGTCCAGGTTCTCAAGTAGTCCTGCATCTAGTAAACCTTTTGGTGAGTGACCCCCCTTGTTTCATTTGATTCTTTACATCATTAGACATGTCCGAAGCACTGTTAAACATGTCCGGACCACTCTTAAGTACATCCAAACCTTTTACATTTTGCTCAAAAGACACTTTTATTTGTTTTGTGCATTTCCCTTTATTACAATTGTCCCCAGACTGATCCCCTCTATGTCCATGGACTTCTTAGCATCCTATACATGTCCGGACCACTCTTAAGTACATCCGGACCTTTTACATTTTGCTTATTTCAACATTTTCTACACTTTTACCCCTTTTTACACATTCTATACATCCTTTTTCACCCAGTTTGTCTTTGAACCCCTTTGTGACTGTCACATCGGTTCTTACACTACTTACATAAGTCCCGGGTGTGCCTGGACTATAAACGGGTGTACATACACTGGGTGGAAGCTTTCTTTTGGCCGAAATCATGAAGAAGTCAGATCTGTGCCCAGTACCACTGTTTTAAAGTCTCAAACCTCAATCTATATGTCTGGACACTCAGTTCGCACCATATTATCACGCCGTCACTTTGTATTTGGTCCTACTGCCTATAAAGCTTAGGAGTAGTGTCCGATACTACCTATCTAAGAGAATAGTAAGTCCAGAGTTTTATCCTTTCTTTTTTCTCTTTTTGAATCTCTTTGGGACAAGCCTATCATTCCCTTCACATTTCTACTGATCTCCTTGCCACCCCAAGGAGTCTTTTTGTTTTACATCATGGTAAGCTATGGATACAGCTTTCTTTAGTTCCTGTTCTTCTTCTTTAGAAATAGAGCGGATAGATGTAGTGAGAAGACTATATTGTTGGCAATGTGATGTACAGCGAGGGAAGGTGATAGTTTTGTTAACCCAGTTGATATCAGGATTATGTCTTGCAAGCCAATCATATCCTATAATGATTTGATGTGTTCCTAATGTGGACACTAATACATCTATCATTTCAGTATGCACTTGGAGCGTGATGGCTATGGTGATATAATGTCGAAGGGTTCCTTGAGTGTTTATAGAACCATCAGCATTGATAGCTTCTAATAGCCTTGCCAATGGTTTTTTCTCTAGTTGATATTGCTCAACAACTTTTCTATCAATGAATGTGTTGCAGGCCCTGGAGTCTAATAATGCTTTAATAGCAACTAGACAATCTTGACCTTGGTATATAAAGTTAATGTTGCATGGAATGTTAAACTCTCCATGATGAGCAAGGATTTTACTTGTTTCTGTAGGGGGTTTATAATTTATAGAGGTTAAATGAACTGACCTTATAAAGGAATTAAGCACACTATTTTTGTTTTCTGGTGCCACGCTCAAAGGAGACACCTTTACAGAAATGCCAAAGGCATATTTGATTGCATTGTTCAACTCAGAACTATCAAAGTCTGAATTTACATTAGTAGAGATAGAATGTGGTAAAATAATTGTCCTTTGACCAAAGTTACCCCTTTCAACTTTGGCCTGATTTATTTTAAAGATACTTGAGACACTTGTTTAGCTTTATCTTCGGAAGCTATCCAATCTCTCCAATATGCCTCTGCTTTTTCAGTTACATATGTGATGCCATAATTTGTGGGGATGACACAGTTTGTGCTGCAACCACAGCAGAATCTCTCATGTTATATAATTGGGCTGCATGCCAGCTGTTTGCATCCGGTTGAGTCAAGAATTCAGTACTGACCATGTAATTTTGAACATAGTCCTGTGGGGGTACATATTCACCCCACTGGTTATATGTTCCTTGTTGACGAACTGAAAATCTTTTGAGCAACTTGCAATCTCTTGCGATATGCCCTAGTCTGTTGCAGTTGTAACACTGCACATTAAGGTTCGTAGGATTCTTAAAAGGGAATCATTGTGGATTCCTGTTTGTGATCAGCCTGGTTTATTGTGCCCCAATATCCATGAGCGCACCTCTACCAGGTTGCGTACCAATGGCTATGAATTTTGGGTTTGCAGCTGGGGGATGAGCTGCTGGATTGTATAGTTAAGGAGTATATGTGGGCCATTGATTAGGAGTAAAGGATGGACATGATAACACCTGCGGGGGACGAAAAGAGGTGAAGCTTCCTCGTTTTTCTTTCTCTTTTTCAAAAGCTAGCCCTATCTTTTTGACTAGTTTCTTGAATTCTTCGTACGAGGCATCTGAGTCTTGTAGATTCACCTGATGGTAAATTGGTCGATCCACCAATTGTTTTAGTAACGTCAAGGCATAATCTTTGGAGATCTCAGCTTCTTTTGCCAATAGCTCAAACCTGCTAAGCCATTCAAACATATTCCTTCCTCCTTGTGTTAACCTTTCCAACTTGATTAATTGTTTGTGTATGAGAGAGTCAATTTGAAAGTAGTGACTGAATTCTTTCTTCAGTCCTTTCATTGTTGGCCAGGCCAAATCTCCTTGTGGGAAACTGATTAATTCTTTCCCATCTTTGTCTAATCATGGCTTCTGCTCTAACTCTTTGTATTCTTTAAGTTTGAGTCATGCGAAAAGTTGAGCTTTGACTTCTTCCAGCCTGGAAAAAACTGCTATAATACACAGTTTATCTGAATTCCAGGTCTGCATACTTTGCCATAGGTCCATCTTCATTATCCATAGCTTGTATGTATCTCACTTTCCATCCCAGTTATCTGGGTCAGCTATCTTCTTTGTAACATCCTTAGTGGTGCTATTTTGATTTATTTGTGCAGTGATGGTAGTGAGCTGAGACAAAATGTTTATGAGCTGTTGTTTGGCGGACATTCTTGGAGGCATCAGTGGAGTAGGATCTTGATAGAATGATTGTTCTAATTCAGCAGCTGGAGGAGTAGGAGAATTGGACCAGTTTTGATCGTATCCCCTAAAATCACAAAATTGAGAAAACGAAAACATATTTGGATTGCTTTCAACTAGAGATCTCCTAAGCCTATCTTTCAAGGCTTACTTGATCCTAGGAACATTACAATTATGAAGCTGGTACGATTTATGTGAAGGATATTTCTTTTTTGCTTTAAAAGTTTCGATCCTATGCTGCAGCCTATCCTTCTTCTTTCTTAAGGCTTTTACTGTGGACAACTGAATCTCCAAATTGATTAGTGTATCAGAAAGTTGGGCTTGTTCTCATTCTACAAAAAACGTAAAGGCAGCTTGTCTAAAATGAGTTTCTTGTGCCCAACAGATCCACTCTTGGTGGTTACTTGATTCTTCTAATCTGAGATGCTTAATCTGCTCTTTGTCAGCAGGGTGAAGGTCTTCATTGTTCCTGAGATAATCTTTGATCTTGGATGTGGCACAGTGTGGGTATTGTAATGGTGGTGGTGATGGTAGACGATAGTCGAGTAAGTTGGGGTACCTATCTAGTAACTCCCAACCCATCTGTTGCGCTGGATGATCGTTTGGATCATTAGAAAATGGTTGATTTCCCAGGAAGTCTGGGAATGGTAACAGAGGTCATGGGGTTGAAGACCTTTGACAAAGGTCTGGATTCTGGAAGAACAGAGGAGAAGTATGTCGCTGGTAATTTACTAGATCGATGAAGACCAGGCAAGGTAAACAAGCCTAATCCAAGTGATATGAACTGGAACTTATACTTTTAGAATGATCCCTTGAGTGGTCTTGGTACGAGGGTTCAATGGGATGATGGTAGAGAAGATGATAAAAGGGTAATTCTTAGGACTCACTTCCTATGAAAGGACGAGTATCCAAATGGATTAGGCTGAGGGACGACAGTCAAAGACAGTCCCTTTATATACTATAGGAATATGTGCATGAATCAAGTAATGTCATAGATAAGGTGTGAAAAGGAAGCACACCTCATGTCCATCAAATGGAAGAGAATCAACGGAGATTAAAGGAATGGAAGAGAAGTGAACAAAAATGAAAAGAAGTCTCTCACGAGATGGAAATGAAAGATAAGAGCCTGGACCTCAACATGAGATTGCCTGCAGGCATGACATCATTGATGACATCATAGGTCTAGACTAATCATGTGATTAGTCAGGTGACAAGTTGTTATAACAATGAAACTATACTGGTGATATGATTCCTTGAGTGGTCTTTGGTACGTTGAATCGATGGAACAATGAGAGGAATAGTAGTTGGAGGGTAATCCCTAGGCCTCACTTCCTATGATAGGATGAGTAACCAAATGGATTAGGCTGAGAGACAACAGCCAAAGACAGTCCCTTTATATATGTACAGGAAATGCACATGGACCAAATGATGTCATAGATAAGGTGTGAAAAGGAAGCACACCTCATGTCCATCAAATGGAAGAGAAGGAGCGGAGATTAAAGAAAAGAAGAGAAGCAGAACAGAAATGAAAAGAAGTCTCTCATGAGACAGAAATGAAAAGATAAGGGCCTGGACCTCAACATGAGGTTGCCTGCAGGCATGACATCAGTGATGACATCATAGGTCCAGACTAATCATGTGATCAGTCAGGTGACAAGTCATGTGACCTAGTCATGTGATGCTAGAAGATAAGATAAGATAAAAGAAAGAGAAAATCATACAAGTCCAAGGTGAAGTTCATAACACAAGTCATGTGACCTAGTCATGTGATGCTGAAAGATAAAATAAGATAAAGGAGTGAAAGAAAATCGTACAAGTCCCAGATAAAATTCATAACACTAGTCCCATCCCTTTATCTGACATTTATGATTCAGCCCCATACTGAGATCTCTGATTGTTCATCAGGTTGGTTGGGTTGTTTGGCAGAGTAGCATAACTCTATGATTCCACAACACTGTCCCTCACTAAGTAGATCAGTGTCGAGCCTACTATTGAGATGACTTGCACCTTGAACTCTGTAGCTGCATCTATTGCACCACTTGATGATGGCAGCTGCACTGTTGTGCCCATCATTCATCTTCCCTTGAGTGCACCCACCTCTGATGCTATGTTCTTGCACTTGTTGCTCACTCCTGCACACCTCTTAGTCAAGGTTTTCAATTAGTTGCCCTCTGTTGACACTCTTGCATCCATGCCTGTCTGTGACAGCATGTCTCTTTCACCTTCAAATTGTTGCCACATGCACTCCATCAGTGCTGCACAGCCATTGTCATGCAATGCAACCAACAATTCTAATGTCGCATCTGTATCCACATCTATGCTTGACAACCTGGTTTTCTCCAAATGGGCTTTAACATTGTGCTACCACCTGTCTGGTTCCTGGGACAATTAGAACACTATTGACATCTATGGTACAGATGGTGAAATAGGTGATGATGAGACAGAGCTCCTCACTCTGTATGCCAACAATGCAGACCTTGTCACCTCAGATATTGGGGACACTATTGACAATATAGAGGCTTCAAACAAGATGGACCTGGACTCTTGGTTAGCCCCTCCATCTTTGTGCCCTGGTGCATGCACTGACTTACACCCTACTGTAGATTATGCACATTCTACTAGTGTGATCAGTGTAACTACATTTGATATGTCCATGTACTCTATGCAATATGATATATGCCCCCATGCCTTATTATATTTGGGCTGCACCCATTGTAAGAGAAAGAAACCCTTTTCAACAGAAGGGGAACAGATGTGGATCATTGATTCAGGGGCATCCTCTTATTTCACACATTGCAAAGATGATTTTGCTGAATATGAGGAGATAGATGACCCCAGATCCATTTATACTGCAAATGGTGTCACCCACATCAAGGGCAAGGGCACTGTCATCCTCACTGTTAATAAACTAAAAGGATTGGCACTCACCCCCTATACTATTAGACTATATCCAGTTATGCATTGCCCAGACATTCATTGTCACCTCTTGTCTATGGGTCAATTCCTTTAGGATGATCTGATGATCAAAGGGTCTGAAAACTGGATACAGTTTCTTAGGGCATCAGGAAAGTCATTTATAACATTTTTTCCTTGCTTTCCTAGAGATACTATTTATGTCATCCGCACTGCACCCTATGCAAGTGTATAGGCTCATTTAAGTCTCATCTATTCAATAGATTATTGTGTGATGCATCAATGACTTGGCCATCCCTCTAAAGATGTGCTCACTCACTCTAGGAAGCATACCAGGAATTTCCCAGACATAGAAATTCCTTCCAAGGATCTTGTCTGCCCTAGCTGCACTATGGGCAAGATATCCAACCATTCATTCTTACAGAACAGTACTTGTGCTACTCACCCCTTTGAGCTGATTTACTCAGATCTTAAATCTTTTTCCTTTGAATCCTATCATAGATTCAAATATCTAGTTGTCTTTTTAGATAATTACACTGGTAATGCCTGGATTACCTCTATGCACCTAAAGAGTCATATACTCCGAGCTGCTAAACTCTTCCTCACTCTGGTACAAACCCAACATAATGCCCGCATCAAAGGCTGGATGTCTGATGCAGGGGAAGAGTACAAATCTGATGCCTTTGATAGTCTCTTATATCAGAATGGTATCAGAGTTCTCCAAAGTGCTCCTTACACTCCACAACAGAATGGATGTGCTGAGAGATTCATGTGAACCATAATGGACAAGGCAGAGGCCATGTGCCATAAAGCCTGTCTTCCCCCTAGTTGGTGGGAGTTCACTACTGCACATGCCATGCACATTTACAATTGCACACCTATGAAGTGCTTGGACTGGTGCACTCCTTATGAGTTGCTGCACTCTGACAAGCTGGACATTGGACACCTTCATGTCTTTGGATATGGTGCTTATGTCCATATCCCTCTGGATGTTTGCCTCAACAAAATGGCACCCAAATCTGAGCTTATGACATACTTAGGGGTACCCTCCTTGAATGATTGCAACTACTTATTTATGCGATCCCCAAAGAACATCCTATTCACTTCAGCTCATGCCATATTTGATGAGGGCATGTTTCCCTATTGCAGTGCTACAAAGAAAAGGGAAACCACTCATTTGCAAGTTGAATCTGCACCTCCAGATCCCATAGGGCTGGACCCTGACTCTCCTGGCTCAGAGGATGATGATGCACCTTCTAGGCAGCACCCCAAACAGGGTAATCCCCCTGTCCATCCTCCTGCACCTTCATGTGCAAACACTTCTCTGCCCACTTCCTGGACTCCCAGTCCTCCACCTGCACCTGAAAGGGCACCACCTCCACTCCCTCGCTGCTCAGAGTGTGAAAGGAGAGTACCTGCCTGACCTGGCAATATTTATGGTGACAGAAGGCACCCTATTCAACAATTTAGGGATACTGAAAAGTTTAACCACTGGCAGGAAGTTATCCACCAACCACAACAGCCTGCTACATCTGGCCCTAGTGATCAGACACCTTAGGGAACTCCTGATGTTGATCCTCCAGCTCACCCTGCACCTGGACCTGATGTTGCACACTTGTGCCAGGTAGAGAGAGCTCCTTTGGCTTACTTTTTGCTTGCTCAGACCATTTCAAACACTGGATCAACTCCCAAACATCCTGAAAAGTGGTCCTATTGGGATATACTATATCTACCCAAAGCAAAACATGATCTTTGACACAAAGTATGCCAAGAAGAGCTAGATATACTCAGAGAACAAGATGTATTTGAGCTTGTAAATCACCCCAGAGACTGCAAGGTCATTAAGAACTGCTAGATATTTGATGCCAAACCCAATGGCAGAAAAAAGGCCCACTTAGTTGCAAAGGCTTTTTCTCAAATTGAAGGTTTAGACTTTGATCAAATCTTCTCCCCTGTTGTAAGATTTGAGACTATGCCCCTCATACTCACATTGGCAGCACTAGAAAACTGGTATATTACTGGTTTAGATGTAAAAAGTGCCTATCTATATGGGCAGCTAGATGAGGAGATTTACATGGAACAACCAGAAGGTTTTGTTCAGAAAGGCCAAAAAGGCAAAGTGCTGTGGTTAAAGCATGCACTATATGGTCTCAAACAGGCTGGATTATCCTGGTGGCAAGCCCTTAATGAGTCCATGAGGAAATTAGAATTTACTCGCCTGATCTTAGAGGTGTTGCAGAACCAAAGAGTTCTATCTACATTGCCAACACAACCAACCAACCCAGCAGACAACCAGAGATCTCAGTATGGAGCTTAACCATAGATGTCATAATAAGGAATGGGACTAGGACAGTCAAAGGTCTGCGAATAAAGGAAAGGATGGCACATTGGGGGGATCTTCTTATTAGGAACTTCAGGACTACTCTTGCAAGTCCTTGGTAGCAATTGTACTATTGCAATGATGCTCTGTCTTCCTCCTAATACCTAAGACCTAATGTCAAAGGCATAATTGTTATCGAACCTTGAGGTGAGGATTCCAGTCCTTGGGTAATCATATAGTTATTTGCCAGGTTACTATCCTTGAGAATGAGGGCAGTGTCACTGTAGATACATGGGTATGTTCGATAACCCCAATGTATGTTCCAATGAGAGTGCGGTACTACTTGTGGCTTAAATATCTGTAAATGTTTCTAAAAATATGATAAAACCTGTATAGCAATGATAGCCTTTCGAGGTCACAGGTATAACATTAGTATTCAGTATGATAAGAAATATGTCACGTGATCTTTATTAGTTTTGGGTTTGGTCCTTGATACAGCGAATGTCTTTTGTTCTTCTTAGTACTGGGTTCTATATATTAACGTGGAATAAGCTTGCTCATAGGCCAATATGTTGACGATTTGGTAGTATGAGGATCTGATACAATGGTATGATGGAGGGGAGGGATAAAGATTAGCTTTATCTCCAGACAGCCTCACTTTTAGGCACTCAATGAAAAGCAGGTAGGCAAATAGCATCTGTTACTTGAGACATTACTAGGCCACCTTGGTAGGTAGGATAGGAGAGGTACTAACAAGTGAATTAGGCTGGGGGAACAGCTCTTGTCATAACCCCTCTATTTATATGGTACATGATGGTGCACAGATCAAGCTGTGACTAGGGGTCTAGGGTATATGTAATTAATGCTATAGGCTACTAGAGTAAAGGGTAAAGTTCTGCAGGCAAAGGTTAGGCATCTTATATATCAGAATGGAAGAAATGGATATAAGAATGCAGGAATTAATGTAAATAGAAGATCAATCACAAGATGTGACTGATCAAGGAAGGGATCATGGCAGAGATCCATTTAAAATCTTGCAGGGTTCATGATCAAGATGCAATCTTGATAGGGGATCATACTAATTGAAGGGAATAACAGAAATGAGGAAGGTGAGATCGAGATAAGAGATTGATCAGCAAGGTTATGATGATCATGAAGATATGTGTTGCAGAACCAAAAAGTTATGCTACTCTGTCAAACAACTCAACCAACCCAGCAGACAACCAAAGATCTCAGTACAGAGCTAAACCATAGATGTCAGATAAAGGAAAGGGACTAGGACAGTCAAAGGTCTGAGAATAGGAAAGGACTGTGCATCAGAGGATCTTCTATATTAGGAAATTCAGAACTACTCTTGCAAGTTCTTGATAACCAACAAACTATTGCATCATGGTTCTATCTTCCTCCTAATACCAGATACCTAACAAGTCTGACATAATCATGTTTGTACCATGGGGTGAGAATTCAGGTACTTGGGTAATCACGTAACTGTTAACCAGGTTGTTATCCTTGAGAATGAAGGCAGTGTTACCATAGACTGTGGGTATATGCAATAACCCCAACAGTGTTCCAACTAGGATGACGATGTCACTAGTGGCTTAAGTTACCATATCTGTATCTTTTAATATGATAAGGACTATCAACAGTGAGAGCTTCTCTAGTCTGCAGGTATAACATCATGGAACATTACAATGGAGTTCCAGTCATGTGGTCTTTAATCATTTATTGATATGAGGTTTTTCCAATAAATGTCTTCTGTTTTACTTGGTACTGAGTTCTGTACATTGTTGGGAAATGAGCTTGCTAGCTGGCCAAACATTTGCAGTATGGTGTTGCTAGAACAATATGATGGTACAATGAAGGGAAGGAGTGAAGGGTTAGCTTTATCTCCAGACAGCCTCACTCCTAGGCACTCAATGAAGAGCAGGTAGGTGAATAGCATCCTTTACTTGAGACATCACTAGGCCACCTTGGTAGGCAGGGTAGGAGAGGTACAAACAAGTGGATTAGGCTGGGGAAACAGCTCTTGTCACAACCCCTCTATATATATGGTACATGATGGTGCACAGACCAAGCTGTGACTAGGGGTCTAGGGTATAAGGGATTAATGCTATTGGTACTTAGGGTAAAGAGTAATGTCCATGAGATAAAGGTTAGGCAACTCATCTATCAGAATGGAAGAAGCAGAGATGAGGTTGCAGGGTTTAATATAAAGGGAAGATCGATCACAAGATGTGACTGATCAAGAAAGGGATCATGGCAGAGATCCATCTAGGATCTTGCAAGGTCATGAGATGATCATACTGATTGGAGGATAAGGGCAAAAATGAAAAAGGTGCAGTGATTGGGAATGAAAGAGTGATTAGTGATTCATGAAAAGTGTGAAGAGGTGAAGAGATGTGATACACATAAAGAATGAAAGGCATGATTGATGTGAAGGGACAAAGTGGTCACATGATCAGGGAAAGAGAGAGTCATGGCACTCATGCATGCAAGCAAGCAGTTATAGTGCAAGTTTGTACAAGTTCATACACAAATTCATAACAATATGAAGAGATGATAAGGAATGTGATGCATGTGAAGGGTCAAGGGCATGACTGATGTGAAGGAACAGAGTGGTCACATGATCAGAAAAAGGGAAAGTCATGGCACTCATGTGTGCAAGCATGCAGTCATAGTGCAATAATCATAGTGTATCATACACAAATTCATAACAAGAGGCTGGCCTATTTATATTCAAAGGCCATGGCACATATGTTATTGCCATTATCTATGTGGATGATTCACTATTCTGTGGACCACACAAGCCTACAGTCAACCACATTAAAGCTCTCTTTATGAGAAAATGGGGCTGTAGAGACCTTGGTAAAACTAGGGAATTTCTTCACATGCATATTATAAAACATGGCAGCAGTATCTCTATAGATCAATGTGCCTACCTAGACAAGGTCATAGAGTGGTGTGGTATTCACAATGCCAGGGAGACAAAGACTCCTCTCCCTACTGGCTATAATCCACAGCCTCATAAAGATTTAGTAGACATCACCCTTTGGGCCAGATTCCAGCAAGTGATTAGCTCCTTACTATATATCATGCTTGGCATATGCCCTGACATTGCTTTCACCATCACCACTTTATCTCAACATGCATCCAACTCCTCTAAGAAGCATTTGGACAAGGCACTATATATTTGCCACTACCTACAGACTACAAAGTCTTATCACCTTACATATGATGGCAAGTCCAAATCAGGTATCATAGCATGTACAGATTCCAACTGGGCCACAGATGCCCATACCAGCTGATCACAAACTGGCTTCTTTTTTAAGCTTGCCAGCAGGATCTTTTCCTGGAACTTGCACACTCAGAAATCTATTGCCATGTCTAGCACCAAAGCAGAATATATGGCACTGTCAGATTGCTCATTACAAGGCATCTGGATACAGCAATTACTTAGTGAATTGGGGATTAAAATTCCTACCATCCCCATCTGTGGTGATAACCAAGGAGCCATCTTTATGGCATCTAATCCTATCACTGAGAAACAATCCAAGCACATCTGCTTGTGGTTTCACCACATTAGAGATCTTGTTACCAATGGCCAGGTAGCACTCTACTACATTGAAGGCAGCAATAATCCTGCTGATATGTTCACTAAGAACCTAAGTGAAATTAAATTTGTAAAGTTCAGATCCTAGCTGGGATTATCATTCTTCTGAGCATTCATTGCAGCTCTCTAGCACATATATGCTTTCATTTGCAACCCTGCACTTAGCAAGGGGGAGTGTTGAAATGGTGCTACTTAGCTGCCACATCAGACAGTTGCAAACAGTTGTATCACACATCTGTATCATATACTGTACAACTATAACATGTGCTGTTCTACCATATCATGTGCTGTATATCTGTATCATGCACTGTAGTTTAGATCAGCATACTACCATATTAGGAAGGATAGTATCCCACACATGTCATATACACCTGTGTATAAGAGCTCAAAGATCTAAACTAAAATACAAGTTCTTTTATCTGTAAACCACCCAGTAAGCCAGAGATTCCTCCTCTGTGGGTGCCTTAGCAGCTGCCCTTCACCTTGGTTCAACAAAACTATGTAAAGAGTTAGTAATATAAGCAGGAAGACATATTGTTTATTCAGGATCAAGAACACCTCTATTGTTTTTAGTCTCAATTAATTTAAAGAAACATTGTTTGCTGCAGCTTGTCTTGCTTCTGCTGCAAACTTGTTATGATAATAGGCTCTGGCTTCTTCAGTCATGTATTGAGCATGAACTGAGACTTGAAAAGAACCTGCTGTTCATAATACAAAGGAAATGTTGAGCAATCAAAAGCAAAACACTATACTCTGCCTAGCTTCATCACCATAACCCATCAGGCAATCTGGCATCATCTTCTATGAGGCTTAAACTATGAGCAGAAAGAAAAGTGACTAGGACAGTTAATGAGGGAATCAGATAGAATGAAAGGATAATCTACAACTCCTTGATGAACTATTGCATCACCAGTATGACTGAGCACTCTTGCAGCTGGTTCATATCCTCCTAATACCACAACCCTCAAATGTGGCATAATCATTATCAACCCTTGAGGTAAGGAGTCTGGGTCTTGAATAATTGCATGGCTGTCATCCAGATTGCCAACCTTGAAAGCTGATCTAGGATGCCACCCTATCCTGGGGCACCACATAGTATGTCCCAACAGGATTTTTCCCAAGTCCACAGACAAGAAGGTAACAACTATAAATAACACATAGTTAATATGATAAGGGCAAGTGGCAGCATATGCCTATGATACCTGCAGGTATAACATTGTCTTGAGCATTGTGATAACATCTTGAGTCACATAGGTTTTCCACAAAGTATCTTCACAAAGTAATGATCATCTTCCAAAATATCTTGACTGGGTTCTGTCTTGACCAAGTCTTGAGTTGGTGTACACAGTAATAAATAGAGGAGGGAGGAGTAGGGGTTGGACTGCATCCAGGCAATGCCTTACTCTCAGGCACTCAATAAAGAGCAGGTGGGCAAATAGCTACCTTGTTACTTGCCATGGCTTAACTTCACTAGGTCACCTTTGCAGGCAGGGTAGGAGAGGTGAACAAGTGGATTTGGCTGGGAGGACACTAGCTCTTGCACAACCCCTTATATACAGTACAAGAAGGTGCACAGATCAAGCTGTGACCTGAGTCTAGGGTATATGACATTAATGCTACTGGATACTTATATTAAAGAGTCTAGTCCATGAGGAAAAGGTTAGACAGGCCTCTACCTCAGTCATCATTGTTGGAGTTCAGCAAGCATATCCACAGGTGTAACTTCAGGCAACATCCAGGGATGTCTGCATTGCAATCTATCATGTACCTTTCTTTCATTCATTACTTTAGCCATTGACTGACACAAACGGCCATATGATACATTGTTATGGATGAAAAGAACTATACTGATAACGATCCCTTGAGTGGCCTTGAATGGTAGTTTGATGGTTTGATGGTAAGAGAGTAGGAGTGTAGAGTAACCCTTTAGTGGTCTCACTTCCTACTAGAGGACAATTAACCAAGTGGATTAGGCTGAGGAATGACAGCTAAAGATAGTCCCTTTATATATATACAGGATATATGCATGGACCAAGTGATGTCATAGATAAGGTGTGAAAAGGAAGCACACCTCATGGCCATCAAATGGAAGAGAAGGCACAGAAATGAAAAGAAGCAAACAGAAATGAGAAGAAGACTCCCATGAAGCAGAAATGAAAGATAAAGAGCTTCTGAAAAGGCCTGAACCTCAACATGAGGTTTCCTGCAGGCATGACATCACTATGACATCATAGGTCTAGACCAATCATGTGATCAGTCATG
>JBBPJS010000083.1:0-25932 GCA_038088835.1 Singerocomus rubriflavus
AGACAGCTTGGAGGCGAGATAGCCGGGGTGAATGGGGAAGCGTGGGGGTAGGTGACTCTAGTGCCGTCATGTCGAGTACCGTGGAGTAGGCTACCCTTGTGCTGAGCATAGTGGTGCCATGGCGTGGGCCACCATCACCATACCGTCATCGTCATCGTCGTTATTGCTATCATGGCACCGTGGCATTGGCCACAGGCGTACCATTGTTGTCATCGTTGTGGGGCTGTCTAGAATACGGCCATCAGGCTGTCCACGTGACATCTAGAGATCAAAGATCAAAACATGTGATCTACTTAGTCACATGATTGATGGTAGCACTTTCCCAACCCCAAGAGATTGGGGAATTGCTGAACGTCCAGCATACGACCATGCCACTCCACAGACAAGTACTGTCTCCATTGACCCATCCCTGGCAACTTTGAGTACTGGTACAGACCCGACATATGACCACTTTACAAATGGTCTCCTATATCTCGATGCTGTTATTCACGAGATTCTTCGCCTCTATCTACCTATCACAGAATTTACGCGTGTCGTACGTTCCACTCTCTGCTTGTCTCTCATGACTTATCCTATTTACTGCGTTGTCCTGACATGACATCGCCACAGGCCATCGAAGACGATGTCATTCCACTCTCTGAACCCGTCCGCACAAATCCGGTGAACTGATCCATTGCTTGATAATCGCCAAAGATACGCTTGTTGCCATCCCGATTGAATCTATGAACCGTTCCGCTGTGATTTGGGGTAAGGACGCGAAATTATTCCGACCTAGCCGATGGCTCGAGGACGAGCTTGGTCAGAATGGGATACCAGCAAGGGCCAAGGAGATCCAGGGGCACCGACACTTGCTCACGTTTGTCGATGGTGCGAGAACTTGTCTAGGAAAGAACTTTGCGGTGACAGAACTCAAGGTGTGCCAGCGCAGTGTGTAGTGGTCATCGAATTTAACAGCATTTTTCGTTTGATAGGCGGTGTTGACTGTCCTTGTCAAAAACTTTGTGATTGAGCTGCGTGATGGACCTGATACCAAGATTGAGATCGGGAATGGCATACTTCCTAGACCAAATGTCGTGGGTGAGGTTGGATGCAAGCTACCTCCTCGTGTGTGACAGTACGTTGCTTGAGGTCGAATGTTGGACAGTGGCCAATAACGAAGTACTTGTCGGGACTGTTGCCGTGTAAACTATCATATTTTTCCGTGCTTTCATGTACATGTCGGAATGTGTCTTCACTGCGTCTTGGACCTAGGCTCTTACAATTAACTAGTGCGGTTTAGTACGCCAACTCCCAAACACGTCACAATACTTGGTACCTCCCAGGTCCTGAATCTAATCCGTCATCGAGTACTACTTGGTGTATTATCCACTCAGACACCGAATTCAGTGACCGTCCTGTGAAGTTGTCAATCCAGAAGATGTGTTTGCATTGCTTTGCAACTCCCTTTTCGGTGACAGAATTCAAGGTACGTGTAGTTGATAGTATGGGATGGTCATGGACTCATACTATAATTTCCTTTGGTAGGTGTGCTGAGGGAGCTCGTCAAGGGCTTTGTCTTTGAGCTACGTGATGGTGTCAGCACCAAGGTCAAATAATGAAAGTGGGAGCGGTGGGATGCAAACTACTACCTCTGCACGTACAACCCTTCATTTCCTGAGGTCGGTACCATAATGGCCTACAGCCTGCGCGTTCGGAGTGCTTTTTTTTCGGATCCGCTTGCCTTGCTATACACTTTTGAAGTCTATTGGATCGACTGGCCAGCACTTATTAGAAAAACATCACACGAGAACGATAGTTTTGTTGAGACAACAGGTATCGCTGGGCATGGAGTGATACTTGTTGTGTCAATGAGACAGGCGCGCACAGACGTCGAGGTTTGAAGGGAGGTTGCTAGTTGAGAACGCACGTGACCATTCACACTACGCCACGTTACATAATCCAAGGACTCCGTTTCCTAATGCGTCTGTGTAAATCGTCGGGACGATCACCTGAGCGGATGCTTTTCTTGACATGCGATCGATAACAAGTCCCGTCTTTCATTTGGGAGAACATGAAACGTGTGTGAACAACCATGGCGCCGTCCTGCGGGTACAAGTTTCAATCCGCTGTGTCACCGTATACGTCCCAGATTGGATACAGCACTGGCAGCCTTGGGTCCGTCGGTATGTGAGGAACTAGCCCTGGCTAGATCACGGAAGAGGCACAGGAGCGGACTGAAAGCTCTCAATGGGCTACTTGAGAAAGCTAGAATTACAGTGCGAACGATTCGAGTGGAGTGTCGGCCGAAAAGGCCATCTTACTTGGCTTGAGTAAGCCGGCTTTGGAGGCAGACAGTACGAGGATGAGCGGCAGCTGAGTGATGAACGATGAGGCAGTCCGATCGATCGCCAGCAACGCGGCGTCCTCGGCTGCGTAACCTCATCCGGACCATTCTCAGCGAGTATATGGGAAGTCCATGGGATGGATTTAGTTCGCAAGGGAACAGTTCTCAAATAGAATTTGGTTTTTTTGCGAGCAGAGTAGTGAGATGAGTCGCACAATTCACTGACTCACTGAGATTGCACTCGTATTTGTGGTAGAGAATTATGTAAACAATGTATTGTGGATCATTGTCTCCGTTTTAAAGTGGCAAGGCACTCAATTTAGACGGGTCACCGGATAGGTGTGTCATCTCGTTGGTGTCACAGCGAGGTACTTTTCCAATGTTGCTTTCCAGGGCTTCGACTTGTTGCCTTCTTTGCTCACACTGGCATGGCATCTGCCACAATTAGAAACCTCGGAGACATCTTGTGGAATACTGAATCTGAAACACGTGCATCGATATACTTTTTTTGCAACGATGTTACGATTGCAACGGCCACAAACTCGTTTCTGCAACGAAGACAGCTTCTTTTCCCTGCCCAAACAGGTATGAAATTATGTGCTCTGGCTAGCCTGTATTGCTAGAGCCGATTTCGCGTACAATGACGAGTGCTCCATCACCTCTTCATGCTTTCCCGTCGGATTCAAACAAATCAATGCTTATGCTACTAAGCAATAAGGACCAGCCTTGGAAAAGACCGCACACAAGACGTATATAAAGTCGGGGCGAGTCTATCAACATTTTTGACACCCGATAGGTCAGATCCCTCTTTCCATCCACGTATTACATTCCACCTATGTTTGTCAGCGCATTGTCACCCACGACGCGTACTGCAGAGGCCTGGGACACTATTCTGTCCAGCTTTCTCACTTCCCATTGGTACGCGCTAGATGCCGCTGTTGCTTGTACAGTGACATGGATCCTTCTTCGATGGTTCCGCATGTCTCGTGGGCGAGTCCGTACCACACAGCTCCGAGGGCCACCCAGCAAGAGTCTCCTATACGGTGTTAGCAAGCATGTCCTCGATGCGGACGACTCGGGGGCTGTCTACGAAGCATGGGTACAGGAATATGGCCCTGTATATACTGTCCCGGCGGCGTTGGGGAGTGAGAGGATTGTCTTGTGTGATCCCAAGGCACTCGCACATTTTTATGCCAAAGAAACGTGGACATACATTCAGACCCCGTTTTCGAAAGAATCGATTGCCATGTTTGTACGTGGTTCATGATGACTCACAATGTACGC
This sequence comes from Singerocomus rubriflavus, assembly GCA_038088835.1. NCBI lineage: Eukaryota > Fungi > Basidiomycota > Agaricomycetes > Boletales > Boletaceae > Singerocomus > Singerocomus rubriflavus. Next base: position 3,608 of record JBBPJS010000083.1, read on the forward strand.
CGTAACTGATGCTTGGACCCAGTTCGGGAAAGGTCTATTATGGTCACATGGAGAGGATCATAAAAGGTGGATCCATCATGCAGCGCATTCCCGGGATAAAATATTGACCGATCCCGCTAGACAGCGCAAGTCTCTAACGCCTGCTTTCAGCGTCGCTGCAATTCGGCAGTTAACATCTATTTTCTACGACTCAGCATACAAGGTCAGATCATGATCGGTGGTTAGTGGTACTGTCTAACAAGGATGTGTGCAGGCTAAAGGAGCTTGGGATGTTCTGATTGAATCGAACGGTGGGGACGGTGCTATCATCGAGGTCCAGAACTGGTGAGTCTCGTAAACTTGGCTTTCGAGTCTTCATTCAGAATGTCTGATTTGCCTGTGCTAAAGGATGAATCACATATCGTAAGCATATTACCTTTTTCTTCCTAGTGTATTCATGGCCGCTGTGACAGACTAGATACGATCGGTCTCGCAGGATTCTCTCACAATTTCGGTTCACTGGATGGCAAGCATGCAGACATCACTGAAGTGTTTGACACATTTGGTACATCCCCTCGCTCGACCGTCCTGAATAAAAGCCTTCTTGTGTTGGGGGAGGTCTTCCCGCTTCTCGCATGGGTACCCACACGGCGCACAAGACTCAGACAGAAGCTAAACACTGCAATGGAAGATATCTCAAATGTCTTGCTAGCCCGAACACAGAAGGAGTTGGAGTTGGGTGTAGTAGAAGGCAAGGAGGAGAGATCTCTTATTGGATTGCTCAGTATGCGCTATACTCCATTTGCACACATTATTGACTTATTTTGACTTTCAAAGTCAAGGGGGCAAATGGAAGATCAGGTTTCCACTTGACGAAAGATGAGGTCATGGCCCAGGTAGACAGACATTACTCCACACATCCTTGAGGCCCGTCCTGACGTTAGTTTTATAGATGAAAGTGATACTCCTCGCAGGGTATGAAACGACCTCTGGTATGTGTTATATTCTTGAGTGCATCCTGAATCATAAACACGTTCACTCTAGTTAGCTTGGCTGTAAATCCCATCAATGCACGATCCACGCATACAACTAAATGTTTTCATAGTGGGCTCTCCTCGAACTCTCACTTAATCCGGATGTTCAAACAAAGCTGCGAAATGAACTTCTCGAGCATGGTGCGGACCCAACATACGATCAGCTTACAAACAATCTCCCCTATCTCGACGCTGTCGTCCACGAGATCCTCCGTCTTCACCCACCTGTCACGGAATTTACGCGTGTCGTACGTCCCCGCTGACATCTCTCTACTCATAACTTATGATTTATATTAATCATACTTACGGCGCTGTCACCAATCGCCGATGGTTTGGTGTTGCAAAAGGCCATCGAAGATGATGTTATCCCACTTTGCGAGCCCATCCGCACGAAATCTGGGAAGCTGGTCGATAGACTGACAATCGCCAAAGGCACTCTCATCGCCGTCTCCATAGAGTGCATGAACCGCTCTGCTGCGATATGGGGCGAGGATGCGAAAGTGTTCCGACCTAACCGATGGCTCGAGGACGCGCATGGTCTGAACGGGATACCCGCCAAGGCCAAGGAGATCCAGGGACATCGGCACTTGCTCACATTCGTGGATGGACCGAGGATGTGTCTGGGGAAGAACTTTGCGGTGATGGAGTTCAAGGTGCGACTAGATGCACAGTGCGCTGTCCAATAGTCCATGGGTTCTGACTGCTCTTTTTTTTGCTTGGTAGACGGTGTTGACAGTGCTCATAAAGAACTTTGTCTTCAAGCTACGTGCCGGTGACGATTCCAAGATCGAAATCGGTCGCGGTATGCTTCCGAGACCAAATATCATGGGGGAGATGGGAACCAAGTTGCCTCTGCGTGTGCAGCCATACGTTTCCTGAGGGTCGTCACACCGAACACCAAGGACTGACAGGTGATATGCCGATTTTTACCTGATTGCTCTGCTGTATGTATACACATGTATTTTCTAAAACGTCGGTTTTTGGGAATGAGCTGGCCACTTTGCCAAGTCGGAATGAGTACATACCAGGATATCACCACCTATCTTGCAATGTTTCCTATATCGTTCACTGTGTTATACGATAGATACTAGATACATGCCTGTGTATTGGTCCCCTGAAGCACTATCACTTGCAAAATGTGACAACCTATTTCCTACTTTTTGCAACCATTATCGAGTCCTTTCTTGTTCCCTCCTTTCATCTGACTTTAAATAACTTATTTCTGTCCTCTTTGGACTCGCCAAAGTGGTATATCTTTCCGATTCCTGCATCATATGCAGAGGAGTGCCCTTAGCACCCCAGGTCCATATCCTATTTGAATCCGTCAACATAGACTCATGAGTCCGTACACAGGTTTGCCCCAACTCAGGAATATAGATGCACTGATCTGTAGAGTAGCAGTCGCTATGTTCATATAACGTAAATACCTACAAACACTGTTCAAGTATGTGTTCCAGTGTTTTAAAACAACCACCATTAGAACGGTAGTTTCACTATCACGATTCTCCCCTTGATTCTAGCAGGATATGGACCCGGAAGACCTCGGTTATTGTATAGCGATTTATTTTTGCTGGGACCAAAGCTGCTAATGTTCGCCACTTATGCTCACCCAAGAACAGCGCATCTCTTTTCCTCCAACTGCGTGGTACATTTCGTTCTCTCAGTTTTTGAATTCTTACTCTGTAGCATGGGAAAGCTATTCCAGTGGCTGTCTACTCTTCGAACTGGAAGGAGGTCAACTCTCCAGTCTTGACAAAGACCAAATTGGAGGCAGGAAAGAATGCAAGAGGTGCACTCGGACGTATTGAATACCGGTGACAATTCAATCCTTTCTTTTCACTGACTTATTTCCGTCCACTATGTTACAGCGTCGGAGGTTTTGGATACCGTTCCGACCCACCTTTGCCCGCATTATTGGCGGGTGCCGCCGTCACATGCACGGCAATATGTCCGCACCTTTGATGGCTCCACATCCCCCGCCAGCGATGCCACGCCACTCAGATCCGAGGACAACCGAGCAAAAACAAGTTCTTCTGTGGCGTCTGCAGGAGCATCATCGCCGTCTTGAGGACTCGGGACCCTACCGGGTACAAAGCTTAGGAGCAAGAACATGATTCAGACTATATACGCAGCTCCGTCTACCTCAGAGAAGAAGTATTAGGACCGTCCTGTGTGATTCCATGGCAATTGCACAAACATACGTGGACAGACATTCGAATTCCATTCATTGAGACGGCGTTTGCGAATGTAACACGTAGTCATTTGATGACCTTTTTTGTACACTCAACTTGACTGGTACTTGCCAGATCGACTTTGGGGGAGAGCTTTCATGGTCACAAGGAGATAATTACATAAGGTGCGTCCATCATTTGACCAAGACTTTTGTTGATACATCGACCGATTTTGCTACATAACGCAGGTCTCTTCGCCACCGCGTCGATGATTTATCTTTATCTTAGAGTTAGCCTTGCCATTTCTCGTGCTAGAGACTCCCCTGGAAGTTCACCATTGTGGTGGACAAGACGTAGGATGTATTACTGCTGGAATGCAGAAAGAGCTTGGGATGGATGTAAGCAGCGATGATGAAGACAGCCTCCGAGTACGTATTTAGTGTACCGGCTTGTAGAGTGCTGCTTGACTAAGCGTCTCTGAGGCAGTGACCCATGATGGAGTCTGTTGCCCATCATATCACTTACTTGGTTACTGAGGTGGTTTTCAGGCAAACGTGTCAACCCAGATTACGTGTCAATGCTGTATTGTGATCTTCAAGTTCGCTATCAGTCGGACAGTTTGCACATCCCCCGGCAGTGACAAATTCTCTATACCACCTAGGCAAGTATGTCATTGGGCTCCTAATTTTCGTGTGCGCGCAATATCTGATACCGGGAACATTAACGATAGTGCCCTGTTTCTGCAGTCGCTTCTCCGTTCTTTCCCACCAGATCCGATTCAATCCGTCTCTGAATATATGCCAAGATAGCCTAAGGATGATCTTGGGAAGAACTGTGCATGAAGAGCACATAAAATTGTAGCAGGTTTAACAACATTTGCAACAGTCAACAGCTCGCGTCCCTCTTTCCAACTTTCATACCACCTTCCACTATAGTACTCGGTATATTTGTCCCTGGTTCGGATGTTGGATGTCTTGGATGTCATTCGGACTGGCATTCGTCCTTACCATCGGTGTGCACTCAACGCTGCTGTTGCATGCATAGCGATCTGGGCCCTCCGTCGATGGTTCAGCATGTCCTATCCGAGAGTCCGCACCACGCAACTTCGAGGACCTTCCAACAAGAGCGTTCTATACGGTGCTAGCAAGCGCATCTTCGATGCGGTCGACCCAGGAGCAGTGTACGAAGGGTGGGTTCAGGAATATGGCCCAGCATTCACTGTCCCGGCGGCATTGGGGAGTGAGAGGATCATCTTGTGTGATCCGAAGGCCATTGCACATTTCTATGCCAAGGAAACATGGACATATATTCAGACTCCATTCATGAAAAACACAATTGCCATGTTCGTATGTAGCTGATGATAACTCTTATATTGTACGTTGTGACTGACACCTGAACCTAGTTCGGGAAAGGCCTGTTATGGTCACATGGAGAGGCTCATAAGAGGTGTATTCTTCATTTCACTCGTACTCAGGACACGACATTGACCGACACCGCCAGACAACGCAAGTCGTTGGCCCCTGCTTTCAGTGTTACAGCCGTTCGGCATTTGACATCGATTTTTTATGACACGGCATACAAGGTCAGAGCAGCTTCAATGAATAGTGGTTGTGTCTCACAAAATTGTGGGCCTGCTTTGTAGGCCAAAGGAGCTTGGGATGTTCTGATCGAGTCGAACGGCGGGGGCAATGTTATTATTGAGGCCCAAACTTGGTGAGCATCGTGAATTGGACTTTCATGTCATCATCCTGAATGTCTGGCCTGCTAATGTTGGACATTGAAGGATGAATCACATATCGTAAGCGCATTACCCTCTTTTCGTGGTGCATTCATGATTGTTTCGACAGATTGGATACGATCGGTCTCGCAGGATTCTCTCACAATTTTGGCTCACTGGATGGCAAGCATGCAAATGTCATTGAAGTGTTTGACACATTTGGTACATCCCCTCGCACCACGGCCTCGAATAAAAGCCTGCTCGCGTTGGGGGAGGTCTTCCCGTTCCTCGCGTTTGTACCTTCGCCACTTTTAAGGCTTAGACAGAAGCTTAGTGTTGCAATGGAAGAGATCTCAAATGTCTTGCTAGCCCGAGCAGAAAAGGAGATAGAGATGGGTGTAGTGGAGGGCAAGGAGGAGTCTCTTATTGGATTGTTCAGTACGTGTTATGTTCCGAATGTTCATTTCGTGTGCAGTGCAGACTCTACCTGCCTCACAACAGTTAATGGGGCGAAAGAGGATTCGGAGTTCCACTTGACGAAGGATGAGGTCATGGCGCAGGTAAACGAATCTTATTGCACACGTCCTCCATTAGTTGCGACGTTCAAGGTTTTACAGATGAAAGTGTTACTCGTTGCAGGGTATGAAACGACTGCTAGTATGTATCTTGACTGCATATTCCCGGACGCATCCTGACCCGCCTGTGCTTCCACTGTAGTTACCCTGACTGTAAATTTCCCCGGGTACATTCTCAATGCATCGACTAACAATTTTCAAAGTGGGCCTTGCTCGAGCTCTCGCGTAACCTGGATGTGCAGACAACGCTGCGGAGCGAGCTTCTCGAGCATGGCGCAGACCCGACGTATGATCAATTTACAAACGGTCTCCCATATCTCGACGCTGTCGTCCACGAGATTCTCCGACTCCATCCACCTCTCACGGAATTTACACGTATCGTACGTTCTTCCTATTGTCCACTGTCTACTTGTCCCTCATGATTTATCCTATGTACTGTGTTGTCGGTCGGTGTTGTTGACATAATACCGCTACAGGCCATCGAAGACGATGTCATTCCACTCTCTGAACCCGTCCGCACAAAATCCGGTGAACTGGTCCATAGTCTGATGATCGCCAAAGGCACGCTCGTTACCATCTCGATGGAATCTATGAATCGTTCTGCTATGATATGGGGTGAGGACGCGAAAATATTCCGACCTAGCCGATGGCTCGAGGACGAGCTCGGTCAGAGTGGGATACCTGCAAAGGCCAAGGAGATTCGGGGACACCGACACTTGCTTACCTTCGTGGACGGTCCAAGGACCTGTCTGGGAAAGAACTTTGCGGTTACAGATCTCAAGGTATGCATGTGCAGTGTGCAGTGGTCATTAATCTTAACAACGTTTCAGACAGTGTTGACTGTCCTTGTCAAGAACTTTGTGTTTGAGTTGCGTGATGGACCTGATACCAAGATTGAGATCGGGAATGGAGTGCTTCCTCGACCAAATGTCGTGGGTGAGGTAGGATGTAAACTACCTCTTCGTGTACGACAGTATGTTGCTTGAGGTTTCACCCTTTTCCGTGCTCAGGCTTTCGTCCACTTGTTTGTCTGAATATATATTCACTGCGTCTTGGCCCAGAACCCCTCTCACAATTCACGACAATTTAGTATCACAACTCCTGAATGTGTCACATTACTTACAGTAACACCTCTGAGAACCTGAATCCAATCTGTGATTACTTACGTACCACTCAATGCATTTTCTGCTCGAATACCGGATTTGATTATGCTGTGAAGCTGTCAGAAGATTGGATTACCTCACAACCACTCCCTGGTAGGTTGGATTCCCAGGTAAGAGCGTTCATGGGCTGAGCCCCCCCGCTGGCAAGCCGGCAACTTGCAAAGACACGGTGCGTTCGGAGTCGGCTCCTTACATAACTCCATGTGCAAAAAGATGACGAGGAACGGTGTTTTTGTAGTACCTTGTAGTATAAGCAGCGAACGGGATTGATTAGATCTCCGAGGCTGACCACCTTGACCACCTGATCATTATCATGTCAAATGCTTCCATTTGATAATCTTCTGAGCCACTCTGTGAAACATGTTAAAAGGCGTGGGTACCCTGGCATTATTTTCACACCCGCATGGCCGGTCTTTCCCGTCAGATTCAAGATCGTTGTGACCGATATGTCACACGGATCAGAGGAACTGCGCACAAATCCAAAGGTACGTATATAAGAGATGCTTGAAGTTGAAAGGATTTATGCAACAGATGTTGGAGATTGGTGTGCCAACGACACTAGAGGTAAGGAGTGAATACTCCAGTCGAGAGTACGAGGCTGGAGGGAAAGAGCGTTCGGGGACGCGACGAGCAGTCGACGGTCGTCCAAATAAGGAAATGTAAATAATGTACAATAGTTAGACTAATGAAAGTCCTAATCAACGGGCTGATCTCCAACAACACAACCCGCGTTGAGTGCCAACTCGATCACGTTGCGCCTCCTGTTCCCCTCTTGTATTATCTACTATGACATTCGATGCATTATTGACCACTACTCGGACGACATCAGAAGTATTAGACTCCATCCTGAAACACATTCGACCATATCGTTGGCATGTGCTCGATGCTGCTCTCGCTGGTACGGCCGTTTGGACCCTCCTTCGATGGCTCCGCCCATTTCTGCAGCGAGTTCGCACTACACAACTTCGGGGACCACCCAGCGAGAGCTTCCTATACGGTGTCGGCAAGTGCATCCGCGATGCCAAGGATGCAGGCGCATTGTATGAAGCGTGGGCGAAAGAATACGGTCCAGTATACGCGGTCCCCTCGACCCTTGGAAACAAGAGGATCATCCTGTGCGATCCCAAGGCCATCGCACATTTCTATTCCGAGGGACAGCCGTATATTCAGACCCCGTTGACTAAGAAGACGTTCGCTAACTTGGTGCGCGATCGGCGACGAATTTCGTGCTGTATAATGTAACTGATCCTTGTGTCGAGTACGGGAAAGGCCTATTATGGGCTGATGGTGAGAATCACAAGAGGTATGTTCGTAATTAATGTGCTCGCTGAAGCAAACATCGATCGATTTTTCCAGACAACGCAAGCCTCTGGCGCCTGCTTTCAGCATCCCTGCTATTGGACGATTAATATGGGTCTTCTACGACTCAGCATACAAGGTCAGATTATATCACATCAACAGGAGTTTCTGTCTGACATGAGTGTGAACTTACATTAAGGCGAAAGGAGCTTGGGATGCACTGATCGCCTCAAGCGGCGGAGATTGTACTATCATCGAGGTTCAGAACTGGTGTGTTCATCGTCCGACTTTCCGTCCCTTTACAACTACCGACTTGTGTCGAAGGATGAATCATATAGCGTACGTTCCTGTTCCCCCCTATTCTTCTCACAATATTAATAGTTACTGGGTCAGGCTTGATACCATTGGCTTTGCATGTTTCTCTCACAAATTTGGTGCCCTTAGTGGCCAGCACTCAGCTATCACTGAAGTCCTTGACACATTCAGTGCATCCCCTCGTTCCACGACTTTGAACAAAGGCCTTCTTCTCTTGGCGCAGACCTTCCCTTTCCTCATTCATGTGCCCACGTCGCGCGAGCGGCTCATCCAGAAGCTCAATGTGGCAATGGAAGAGATCTCAAACGTGTTGCTCGCTCGAACACAAAAAGAGCTTGAGATGAGTGTAGAAGGTGGAAAAGAAGATATGTCTATAGTCGAGTTACTTAGTACGTGAGCCATTTCTAGTTTTCCATGGGATGCAGACGTGTTCTGTATGAACAACAGTCAAGGGAGCAGGTGACAATTCTGAGTTCCACTTGACAAGAGATGAAGTCATTGCTCAGGTAAATTCAGCTTGTTATACGAGGCGGTCGATTGCAAATGTCCTTCGGTAGATGAAACTATTGCTCCTAGCAGGATATGAAACAACATCAAGTTCGTGCTTTCTGTCGTTGCACATTCTCAGATGCAACCTAGCTCATTAACTTCCTTGCTTCTAGTCATTCTGACGGTAAATTACTTCTAGAGGCTTTTTTCATGCCTCGATTCAACTGGTTGTCTCCTAGTGGGCACTGCTTGAATTATCACGAAACCCTGACGCCCAGATAAGGTTGCGGAACGAACTTCTTGCGCATGGCTCAGATCCTACGTACGATCAGCTCATCAACGGTCTCCCCTATCTGGATGCTGTCATCCACGAGACCCTTCGTATCCACCCACCGATCACCGAAGTTACGCGCGTGGTGCGTGCCTACTATCCTCTCTCCACAACACCTTCATCGTCTATCTCTTATTCTACGGGTAGTGTTTGACCATAAACTTTCTGATCAGGCCATCGAAGACAACGTCATCCCGCTCTCGGAGCTTGTCCGCACCAGATCAGGAAATCTGGTAGATAACCTGACTATCGTCAAGGGAACTCTTGTCGCTGTACCGATGGAATCCATGAATCGTTCTGCTGCGATTTGGGGCGAGGACGCTAAAGTATTCCGGCCCAGTCGATGGCTCGAGGACGTGCACGGCCGAAATGGGATACCTGCCAAGGCCAAGGAGATCCAGGGATATCGGCACTTGCTCACGTTCATGGACGGGCCGAGAATGTGTCTGGGAAAGAACTTTGCAGTGACGGACCTCAAGGTATGTGTATAAGAGTTGTATTCTGGTGGCCGCTGATTTCTGAGAGTTTCTCGACGTAGGTGGTATTGACGGTGCTCGTCAAGAACTTTGTCTTTGAGCTGCGTGACGGCGTAGATTCCAAGATTGAGATTGGCAGGGGTGTGCTTCCGCGACCGAAGCTTGCGGGTGAAGCAGGATGCAAATTACCTCTCCGTGTGCGACTATACATCGGTTGAGAGCAGAAGGCGAGTTGCGAAAGCGGTTTGTCCTAGGGGCCTGTATTGTCTCATCACTGGGCCTCACCTTTCATGGCATTTCTTGTGTAGTATGTATCAGCAAGTTCTTGTCCCCCTTCTGTATAGAACTCCAATGGGTCCCACTACCACCATGTTCCATCCTTCCAGGCCACATGGTCCTGTACTCCTAGCTATCTGCACACAGCTGAACAGCCTGAGATCGAAAAATGAACAGTGCAAGAGTTTCGCTCTATATCACCCAATATAAAAGATGTACTGTGGCAGTGGCGACATTGAGTGCGCTATGATTATCTATGAGATCCATTTTCAGAAATCACATCCAGAGTGTAATGACCTTGTCCCGCAACTCAGGGAATAGGGCCCATGCTGGGATTTCGAGTGAGTTGTTAGCAATATATCATAGTCACCTTTGCACGCAAGCGCTGTTCTCAGGCTGGTCACCGGACCTGTTGGAGAACAGTTCGTGTTACAGTACATACCTACACATTTTCGCCTACACTCACTAGCTTACCATATATGGACACCACTCCTTCACCTTACGATACACCGCACCGTGTCTTACCTCCAGTCCAATATCATACGACTGGAGGTAAGCACCACTCACATCTACTGTCATTACCACACATACTAATGTACCTAGAGACTTACTGTCCCAACTCTATAGGTACATTATCTAGTCCAATATCATACGACTGAAGAGACTTACTATCCCAACTCTATAGTTCGCTCGGACGCTCACAGGACCACCTGCCTACCTGCCAGATCCGCAGGTATTATCCACAACAGTGTCACTCTCAGGTACCCGTGCTTTTACTCGCACTCGCACTGATGAGTATGGACCCGCTGCGGGTGTGGGTGCGGGTAAGCACGAGGATACCCGGGGGTATTACCTGTGCTGCTTCAGGCCTCGGAGGTCTGCCGGGCACTCAGTGAACCGTCGGATGAGAGTCGTCCGTCGGTGCCACTGCCGCACCCACGATCTCGTAAGCGGAAAGAAAGGGAGACAAAATTAAACGATAGGATTATTTGTTTCAGTCAATGGTCGGTTGTACAAGGTAAGTATTTGAATATTAACCTGAAACTCTTCAGTGAAACCAGCCAGTGGTAACTGGTGCTAACCAAACGGTAGCTGGCAGTCTCCTCAGCTTTGAAGTTTACTGAAGCTTAATTTCCTTCGATCACGTCTGAACCTTGAAAATTCCAATGTATGTATCCGTGTTCATTGTTCCACTCTTGCCAACACCATTTGCTCTCTTCGTCCGCGCTAATCACCTAGCTTGGCATGATTCACGACAGGACTGTGCATATTAGCCTCTTCGGATTTTGAGAGGGTGTACCTGTCAATCTGAAACTCGTAGGTCTACAATTGCACCCCTCACGGTGATGCCTATTTTGGTATCGATCCCCCCAACGTTGATAGCTATTTCCCTCTAATTTTCAGCGGCCTCCCGGCCTCCCGACCTTCTTGTGGTCATAATTTCCGTCCATATCCCGACATCAAGCATGATGTCTCATGCGATCTATTGTTAGCCTTTTCATGCCATCTCAATAAGGCGGCTTCAGTGAAACCAGCCAGTGGTGACCGATGGTAACCGAACGGTTAGCCGGCAGTCTCCTCAACTTTGAGGTTTACTGAAGGGTAACACAATAGCCGAGTGTTTCGGACCAGAAAGGAACCGAGCACGGTCGAGGCAATGTTATAAAAGGTGTATGAGCAGAAATGACGTTCGGACAGTCTGCGCCTTGAACTTCACTTTCAACATGTTCCTCGATACATTACCATCCACGATTCGAATGGTGTCGGAGGGCTTGGACGCCGTCCTCACCCCCTTTCGTGCTCATCAATTGTATGCCCCTGATGTCGCCATTGCTTGTGTGGTCCTATGGATCCTCCTCCGCTGGTTCCGCACTTCTAGTCACCAACTCCGTACCACACGGCTCCGAGGACCACCTAGCGAGAGCTTTATCTATGGTGTCAGCAAACGCATCCTCACTGTTGAGGACCCTGGCGCCGTGTACGAGTCATGGGCACACGAGTACGGTCCGGTATACGCAGTTCCATCCACATTGGGTAGTAAGACCATCGTCCTATGCGATCCCCAGGCATTAGCACATTTTTACTCGAAAGAAACTTGGACATATGTTCACACCCCATTTACCAGGACATCACTCAAAAATTTCGTACGTTTTTGATGATGGTCTTGTTGTATAGCATGGCTGATGCTCGGATTGAGTTCGGGAGAGGACTGATATGGGCCCATGGAGATGATCATAAAAGGTATATTCGTAATCTAATTAATCACGTCTCGGGGTGAAGCATTAACCGATTTTTCCAGACAACGCAGGTCTTTGACACCTGGTTTCAGTATCCCTGCAATTCGGCAGTTAACATCGATCTTCTACGACTCAGTGTATAAGGTCAGGTTACCACTAAATGAACAATGATTCCGTATGATGCGAACTTGCTTAAAGGCAAAAGGGGCTTGGGATATTCTGATTGAGGCAGGCAATGGGGACAGCGTTTTGATCGACGTCCAAAATTGGTATGTTTCCTGAATCGTGCCTTTATATATCTACGGTCCGTCTCTTACTTATTGATGTCAAAGGATGAATCACATATCGTACGTTTACCCCTACTATCTTCTTGCAATACCAATAATTATTGGCCAGACTCGATGTCATCGGTCTCGCAGGTTTTTCTCATGACTTTGGTGCGCTTGAAGGGAAGCAGGCCTGTGTTGCCGAAGTCTTGAACGCATTCAGCACATCTTCTAGTTCCTCAGAAGTTGCCGATACCCTTCTCATGCTCTTGGGACCGGTCTTGCCCCTCCTTGCATGGTTACCTACACCACGGATGAGGCATTTCTGGAGGTTCACAGCCGCAGCAAGAGAAATTTCAGATGTGTTGCTGGCTCGAACACAGAAAGAATTGGAGATGGATATAGGCGCAGACAAAGGGGATAGATCTATTATCGGACTTCTCAGTGCGTGGTATATTCTTAACTTTTTAGTGACGCACACCACTCAAAAAAAAAACATAGTCAAGGGAGCGAGTAGCAATTCAGAGTTCCACTTGACGAAAGAAGAGGTTATAGCGCAGGTAAAAGAGTTCCATTGTAAATGACCTCGAAGTTTACTACCGACGTTGATTTACAGATGAAAACATTGATCCTGGCCGGGTATGAAACGACTTCTAGTACGAGCCTCTTCCAAATATTCTTGGATTTATTTTATTCTGACCATATATTTCTCCCCATTAGTTAGCTTGACTGTAAATTCCATCTAAGCACTCTCCAACTACTGGCTGACTGCCTTTAATAGTGGGCTCTGCTTGAGCTCTCGCGTAATCCGGACATACAAACAAAGCTACGGAATGAGCTTCTCGAGCATGGTACGGATCCGACGTACGATCAACTTACAAACGCTCTCCCTTATCTGGACGCTGTCGTCCACGAGATCCTCCGTGTCCATCCACCTGTCACGGATATTACACGTGTTGTAAGTCCCACTTGCCTCACTCTCCCAGTGCCTCTCCATTATTTACCGTGTCTACGATGTTATCTATGAATGTTCACAACGTAACTGCGCCACAGGCCGGTGCAGATGATATCATTCCACTTTCCCAGCCCGTCCGCACGGAAGAAGGCGCGCTAGTCGACAGCGTGACGATCACTAAAGGCACGGTCGTTCATATCTCAATGGAGTCCATTAACCGCTCCACCGCAATATGGGGTGAGGACGCCAAGGTATTCCGGCCCAGTCGATGGCTCGAGGACGTGCACGGTCAGAATGGCATACCTGCCAAGGCCAGAGATGTTCAAGGTCATCGGCACTTGCTCACCTTTTCCGATGGACCGAGGATTTGTTTGGGAAAGACCTTTGCGGTGACGGAGTTCAAGGTATGTGGACGCGCGCTGAGTCGTCGAATATTTGATTCTCATGGTGGTCTTTGGTAGGTGGTATTGACGATACTCGTCAAGAACTTTGTTTTTGAGCTGCGTGACGGCGTTGACACCAAAATCGAGATTGGAAAGGGTGTACTTTCACGGCCAAGGATCGCGGGTGAGGTGGGATGCAAGTTGCCTTTGCGTGTGCGACCGTACGTCGCTTGACAGTGACGAACGTCAAGTACTGGGAATCGGGATCGATGTGTGACATGTTGATTTCTCATTTTTATGCTTTCTTACTGTAATGTATTGCTCTCCAATCTGACCCACCACTCCTCTCACCCAAAGTTAGCAGCAATTCAGTGTGCGACTCGTAGACACATACAGTTTCGCACCTCCGAGGACATGATTCATGATTGGATCTCTCTTCCTTGCAGGTTAGCTTATCATCCACTCGGAAACTGGTAGTCGGAATCCTATAGTCATGTCCGTCGGACCGTCGGATGTTCACAATTCCCTTGAAACTGTTCCTAGCCGGGTGAGGCGGCATTCCGAGATAACCACGGGTCCTCCTTCCAGCATGAACGACTGTATCTCCGATATTAGCGCGACTTATCGATTCCCTAGCACTACGCACAAGGCTCTTTGATGTATCATTTCATCAGCAGAATATCTTGCAGTTACATACTAGCAAGAGCAATTTGGGATGTGTCCAGCGGTTCTGACATCCAGCTTATTGGCTGCTCCCACCTCGGTTCAACACTACATGCCACGAAATACGACCTTGTGGCGCACTGACATCGCGAAGAAGGCATTCATTACGGTATTATGTTACCTGAAGGCCAGGGAGTGGGTAAAAAAAAAGTCCGGATCAAATTCAACCTCCGGGATGATCGTGCGTTGTCTGCATGCGCATAGCCATTGTATTACGCTACTACGTACCATTTCGGAGGTTTGTGCCGTGTAGGAGCTCGACTGAGTGTTATCTGGGGGTATACTTGTCGCCTAGGGGGAAGGAATTTTCTTGTTCTTTCGGATCTGGAGGCTTCTTTGTTGTTTCGGTCACTGGGCGTGTAAATAGCGGGCACATACGAAAATACTCTATGAATATGTATACATAGAATATGGTGCTTTGAGGTCACATTAATGTAGCCCCAGGATGAAATGGTGTCACTGTCGTATAGTCTGGCGGGAACCAGAGAACGAGACAGCACGATAGGTTGGAGTTGCGGGTTCGCCATTGGGAGTGCACATGAATGTGCTGAAACAGAGGGGTTACGGCTCAGCAAGCGTAGACGAGAGAACATGTCACAATACTGGGCTCGGTGCAGAGGAATTTTGCTGGGCCCCTCAGTCATAGTCACAAGAATAAACTAGAGCCCAGTTCATGACTTGGTGTGAAGTCATTCAGACTTGAGTGCAACGTATCTCGGAGCGAGTCGGTCCCGTCGATCTAAAAAAAGGAGTACAAAAATGAGAGAAAGCAGCAATAGTGATCATCTCTGAACACCGTGACTTGTGGTTCCCAACCCAGCCAGTTTTCTCATATGTGCTTGTGTTGCTTTTCATGTATTGTGTTGTGGCTGATCGAACTCTAGGCTCTCCTTTTCTCATGAGGCCTCACTGGATGTTTGATGTTCCTCACATTCTTACCAAGTGACAGTTTCAATTAACCGTCCTTGAAATAGGAATGAAGCTGAATATGTGGAGGTACCGACTCGTACAGGATGTGCTCCTTTCCGTTAAACTGGACGCCATCCAGACTCGCCAAACCTCCGATGCAATACACGGCCTTGTGATGGTCGAGAGCGACGCAGTGCATTTGTATATCCTGCAACATGGTCTTAGGGCGTCGCACGTATGTATTCAATAATGACAACCCAGGCTCAGTCTTGAATGTAGTCACGAACGATTCTGGTGGGACTCCACTTCCTTGTTCACAGTTGAGTACAGCAAAGACTTGCACTCATTTTAAGTCGTGGAAACCGGAATACAGTACTGCACACAAGGGTTTCGGGTCATGGTTGGGTGGATGACTAGGTTTTGGATGTGTGGCTTGGAAGTCTTGGGGCAGTTCAATTGGAGATAATGGTGGAGTGGGTGAGGTATGACGGAACGAAGTTCGTGGGTTTATGAACTCCGTATGCGAATCATACCAATTGAGAACTACGGATATGCTCGATTACCTACTGTAGGACCTGTAAAGTGAGTGGTACACTATGTCAGACGACTATTACTAAGTCGAGTTTCGTATGGTATGGGCAACTCGTGCTTATCTTATCGAACCAGTAGGGCTAGACATTTCTCCTCAGCCCCGCCATACACCACTTGAACAAGAAGATACCCTTAGAGACGCAGGATCTGTACATTCTCTAACTCATGGAATCAGAGAATGGTAGGCCGATTGCGTCCTCAACGCATACTCTGGGATTTGACACGATAGTCTGCAGTGCTTATCGGGGTGATCGGCGGGAGCGGCCTATACCACCTCGACAACCTCACCACTATGTGAGCTAATATTAGTTCGAACGCGTCTCCGATCCTCATCCAACGATCCCTCCTCGCATTGCTTTGTCTTTACCAGAGAGACAGTCAACCCAGAGACGGTGCGTCCATTGCCTCGCCATACGGCCTTGATCCACTTCAACCCGATTTAACGACCAACACCAACCAGCCCTGGGGATACCCCTCCTCCCCCATTACCATTTGTGCCACTCCATTGGGTGTACGCATCGCCTTTGTCGCTCGTCACGGCAAACACCACAGTATCCCTCCCTCCGCCGTGCCCGCCCGCGCCAACATCGCTGCACTCAAACATCTTGGCGTGCGTGCCATCCTCGCTTTCAGTGCTGTCGGCTCCCTCCGCGAAGAGATTGCTCCTGGCCACTTCGCTCTCCCGACGCAGATCATTGACCGCACCAAGGGCATTCGCCCGGCCAGCTTCTTTGAGGGCACGAGTGTTGTCGCACATGCCGCCTTTGGAGAGCCGTTCAGCGTGCGCTTAGTGCGATGGCTGGAGATCGCGGTGGAGCGAGCGCTGACAGAGGAGGGGCGCGGGGTGGTGTTGCACCGTGACAAATGCATAGTGTGCATGGAGGGCCCCCAGTTCTCGACGCGTGCGGAGAGCATGATGTATCGTGCTTGGGACGGAGACCTGATTAACATGAGCGTGTTGCCAGAGGCGAAGCTGGCGCGCGAGGCAGAGCTTGGGTATGTTACTTTTTTGGTTATTGCGGGGGACAAGGACGCCAGGTCTGTCGTGAGATATGATCCTTATTCTTTGTTTGTGATTCGACAGGTATGCGTTGATCGCGACTGCAACCGACTACGATTCGTGGCGCCCACACACAGAAGTCGTCACCGCCTCTCAAGTGATTCAGACACTGCATGCGAACGCGAACACCTCGCGCCATGTCGCCGCGCACATCCTCGAGGACTTGCATGTAGCTGCGCAAGGCGACCTCTTGAGCGAAGAAAAGGGCAGTAT
This sequence comes from Singerocomus rubriflavus, assembly GCA_038088835.1. NCBI lineage: Eukaryota > Fungi > Basidiomycota > Agaricomycetes > Boletales > Boletaceae > Singerocomus > Singerocomus rubriflavus. The sequence continues at coordinate 20,770 of JBBPJS010000083.1, forward strand.
GGCGTTCTCCATTATGCCTATGGGCGCGGATCAGAAAGAAGAGGACATCCAGAAGCTCGCGTATATACTTCCCGAGTACTTCAAGCCTGCTAATTAAAGAAAGCGTGTTGGTTCGGGAATGTTAAATTTTGGATATACACACTTATTCGATTTGCTAGAGGTGCTAACCTACCATTGAAAAGAGTATCTTCCAAAGGACTACATTTTTGCATACATGGACCACACTTGTCCATACTCGTGTGAATGGAGCTAGCATGCAAGTTGGTATCCAACGGTGAGGGTCAGCCTGACGAAGGAATAGATTTTAAAAAAGATCATGTCTTGAGTCAATCCCATAGATGATTTCGTCGTCTTTAGCCTCAAGCGACGTACGATCGCACACGCAGCGGTAGCCTACACCCCTCCTCCGAGTCGTCCACAACTCTCGGCCGTGGAAGCACACCCCTCCCAACCTCAATCTTGGTGTCGGCACCATCGCGCAACTCAAATACGAAGTTCTTGACGAGCACTGTCAACACCGCCTACTCCGAGAGAAAAGCCACAAGAATCAAATGATGATCCGCCACATAGTGAACCCACACCTACCTTGAGCTCCGTCAGCGCAAAGTGCCTCCCCAAGCACATCTTTGCCCCGTCTGCAAACGTGAGTAGGTGCCGATGCCCCTGAAGTTCTCTGGCCTTGGCAGGTATGCCATTACGACCATGCACGTCCACAAGCCATCGACTGGGCCGGAATACTTTCGCCTCCTCGCCCCATATCGCAGCAGAGCGGTTAATAGACTCTACCGAGATGGTGACAAGCGTGCCTCTGGCGATCGTCACTCTATCAACCAGCTCACCGGACCTGGTGCGGACGGGTTCGGAGAGTGGGATGACATCATCTTCGGCGGCCTGTGGCGATGTCATTTCATCGACAACGCCATAAACGCCATCATTCATGAGTAGGTTTAAGCAGAGAAACATCAGTGAGGACGTACGAGACGTGTGAACTCCTTGACGGGCGCATGCACGCGAAGGATCTCGTGAACGACAGCATCGAGATAGGGAAGATCATTTGTGAGCTGGTCAAAAGTCGGGTCTGCATCATGCTCGAGAAGCTCGTTCCGCAACATTGTCTGCACATCCTGATTGCGCGAGAGCTCGAGTAGGGTCCACTATAAAAACCCTCAATTGATATACGAAGCCTAAATACGTGGTTGGGATTTACAGTTAAGCTGACTAGTGGCGAGATAGGTCTAATCAGGATGCATTCAATAATGGACGGCGAACACTCGTACTAGATATCGTTTCATACCCCGCAAGGATTAACACTTTCATCTATAAATCAACGTTGATGATAGGTCTCAATAATGGGTGAGATGTGATGACATTTACCTGCGCGGTGACCTCTTCTTTCGTCAAGTGGGACTCCGAATCGGCACTCGCCCCCTTGACTGTGTTTCGTGTCGAACAAGTCAGTGGTGCATGTCAAGAAACTGACTACGTACTGAGATGTCCGATAATAGACCTCTCCCCCTTGTTCTCACCTAAGCCCAACTCCATCTCTTTCTGTGTTCGAGCCAACAGCACATCTGAAATCTCTCCCGCTACTTCGTTGAGCCGCCAGAAGAGTTTCAAGCGTGATGCAGGAAATCGCACGAGGGATGGAAAGACCAATCCTAAGAGCCCAATACTGTTTTCGAGGGACATGGATCGAGTGGATGCGTTGAGTGATTTGAAGACCTCGGCGACATCTACATGCTTCCCTTCAAGTGCGCCAAAGTGATGAGAAAAACCAGCGAGACCAATAATATCGAGTCTGTCCTAGTGTACATTGACATTTCAAAAAGAGGACGGGCATAAACGTACGATACGTGATTCATCCTTTGACGTCAGCGAGTTAATTAGAAATGCGAAAGCATAATCTACAAGACGCACCAGTCTTGGACGTCAATTAAAGCGCTATCTCCACCGCTCGCCTCGATTAGAGCATCCCAAGCCCCTTTGGCCTTTGGACGTGTCCATTTTCATGTGAGACAGAACCATTTTTCGATGTGCTGGTAATCTGACCTTGTATGTTGTGTCATAGAAAATCGATGTCAACTGCCGAATTGCAGGGATAGTGAAACCAGGCGTCAAAAACTTGCGTTGTCTGGAACAAAATCGGTCAACGTGTTATCCCAAAACTTGACTAGATTGTGAATGTACCTTATATGATCGTCTCCATGGGACCATGACAACCCTTTCCCATACTCAATTGAACCATCAGCCGTATACAATGGAGCAGAATCGATATCAATCACGTACCATCTTCTCGACCGCCATCTTGGTAAATGGTGTCTGAATATACGTCCAGTTGTCCTTTGAATAAAAATGTGCGATCGCCTTGGGATCACACAATACGATCTTTTTCTTGCCTAGGGCGAACGGAGCTGCGTATACCTGGCCGTATTCCTGTACCCACGCTTCGTATACGGCACCCGCATCCTCGGCGGTGACGAGGCGCTGGCCGACACCATAGAGAAAGCTCTCGCTCGGTGGTCCTCGAAGCTCTGTTGTGCGGTATTGCCGTCGAGAAATACGGAGCCATCGAAGGATGGTCCATACAGCCACGCAAGCAATAGTGGCATGCCACCGATAGGGACCAAGGTGGGTCAGGACAGTGTCCAAGATCTCTGACGCCGCTCGAGCCACGGATGACAATGTATCGAGAGACATGGTGAAGACGGTGATATGCAAGGGGAGGACTGTCCCAAAACGTCCTGCACGCCTTACGTGCTTCGATTGTGTCTGGTGCTTTTTAGGTCGAAACACATACCCTTGCGCCGCCCTATTGAGGAAGGAATAGATAATCTACCATAGAAGCCTAACAATAGATTGCATGAGTCACCATGCCCAATGCCAATGTCTAGACTAGGAATCATGCTTGTGAGAGCATATCAAGTAGATTGGGAGAGAAGTGTTACTATGTTGGAGATGCTGATACATGATGGTTCTTATTTCGACATTGTTGCAATGAGAGCATTTCGCGACGAGTTTCAGATTTGCGGATTCTCCGGAAAGAGCATCAAAATCCGGCGTGGAAGCAGATATAGTATGCAGTCCAGTTGTGAATCATACCAAGCTAGGTAGCACATGTCTGCTATGAGGGAAGAATGTCAGGCATGAGAAAAAGGAAGTAGCTTCATACAACGGTATTTTGAGGTTTGGGAATTGGCACAAACCGTTGAAAAAAGATGATTGAAATCTGATTCTCTGAACAGTCAGCATCTGAGTGGAAGAATTGATCATCACCGGTCACCATCAGTAGGAACATTAATGTTCATCAGTCGTCACCACATGCCGTGCGCACAGCTCATAAGTCAGTTTTTTTCACCTATCTCATCACCGGTGGATTATGGATGGGCTTCGTGGTCAATAGCATTGCTTGCCACTGCAGCTCCGCTTCAATTTGCTGCAGGTGGCAAGTCGCCACGCATACGCAGACAAGATACTGATTGCTCCGTCTTGCCAATGTGGTTTGACAGAGTATGAAGTGTCCCGAGTGTCTTCTCAATCGACTCTTCTAGGTTCCGGTTTGAGCTTTCTTCGTTCGCCTGATCCATTCAGGGACTAGATTGCACAAATATCCTTGTTAATTGTGTGGGTGCCTCAGGTGTGTCTATTTTCCTTCCCTTGACACCACTTTCACCTCTATGATGATTCCAGTTTGCTTCAGCCACTGATTTTGGAGTGACGCATCACGTCAGTGCTCTGATCTCTCGATGCAAGTCTTATTGCGAGCGGTAGCCGGTAGCCGCTTGCTTCGCTGGTATTGTAGTCTGCACCCGTATGCGTGTGTCGCGTTACATTCAGTTTCTACACACATCGTTCCATCAAAATGATATGACACGGATACACTGCCCGGACATCAAATACTATGACAATATCGAGGGTAAATAAGCCTCGAGCCAGGTCATTTTTCCCCATCACCCAGAAAGCCCAATCCTTACATCCCGATAGTCTCATATTCACCGACCAGCATGTTCTTAAAGCCCAGGTATGTATATGCCTGGCCTCGTACGACTCATCATCGCGTTGACCGACGTGCCCATATAGCGCTCTCATTGCCTGTGTTTCCTTCTTCTCTCTGGCATATGGATTTGATGAAGGGTGTGTACCCTTTTTTGGAAAATATTTATTTGACTCGCACACTCATCGTGATCGCTTTACAGAAGAGTAGGATTCGTCATCCCCCATCACGAACACCCGTATGTGTTCTCTGTGTTTCTCTTTCCGTTCAATGACCTTTGAACCTGCGATTGCTGATGACGCTTTCCCCGTTGTGGTCACAAAAGCATCCACGAACTCGGACCGGGACTGGCTTTACCGCCTAGAATAGGGTATGTATCTTTGTTAGAAGAACATTTGACGCACACACTGATCGAGACCACTCTGCAGCATAGTAGAGGAGCCCACCCTTCCCCACCAAACCATGTATGTGTACCTCGTGCTTCTATGACCCTGGATGACGTTTGAACCTGCGATTGCTGACAATGTCTTGGTTGTCGTTGCCAATAAAGTACCCACAGAAGCACACCCGGACTTTCATTATTTTGACTCCCTTTTGAACTTGTTCGGTTTTCTATCCTCATATGCTGCTGTGCAGTGTTGTAAATATCCCCATCATGTCTGCATTTTGTGGGTTATGACCTTCCATTGTCGGTCAAATGAGCAGTGAAAAACTCATGCGTGCAAGGTTGTAGGGTTGTACAATCATCCTGGCGTTGAACTCAAGACTTGGCTGTTTAAGTCGATAGCGGCCTTGGTGCCTCTTATGCTACTCCGTCCTGCCAAATGCCTTAGTGAGAGGTAAACACAGATTGAGGCAGCGGAGACCTGAATCCATGCCTACTTCACACCAAAGCAATGTCAATGGTCTAATCATGGATTCCATGAACCACCATGCTGGAATAAACCCGAGGCAACAGTGAAGATGGAAGAATCCGTGAGCCGATACGGAGAGTAGATACATGAAGAAACAAGGCAGTTAAAAAAATGAGGCGTCCACATGACATGCGTTAGTGGACGTGTCCCGTTGTGTTTCGCGTGCGCTCGCTCCTGACCGCCCATCCTCAAGCGACGTATGGTCGCACATGCAGCGGTAACTTGCATCCCTCCTCGTCCACAACCCGCGGTCGCGGC
>JBBPJS010000084.1:0-25591 GCA_038088835.1 Singerocomus rubriflavus
AGATTTTCTGAGCAATACTGAGTAGCTTGCAAAGAGAAGAGGTAAAGTCTGAAATAAATTGAGTTCCCTGATCTGAAACAATAGATGTAGGGAGATCATGAATGCACCAGACAAAATCCCGAAAAAGGACAGCCAGTTTCTTTGATGAAATAGTTTTAGTGCAAGGAATAAAAATGACTTCCTTGGAGAATCAGTCAATGATAACACAAATGGCATCTTTCCCTTTTACCAGAGGAAATTCAGATACAAAATCAACAGAGATGTCTTGCCAAGGCACCATTGCAATAGGGAGAGGGAAAGGGGGTACACTCGAGATATGTTGTTTTCCTTTTGCAATAGCATATGCTTGACATGATGCCACATACTTCTTAACATCTTTAGTGACTCCAGGCCATATGAATGTGCAAGAGAGAAGATGAAGAGTGTGGGCTTGTCCTGCATGCCCTGCAAGTGGAGAATCATGATGCAATAAGAAACAGTGGGTATGCAAAGATGCAGGAACATAGATTTTTGTGTTTTGATCTACAAAAACCTATTGTTGCTCATTGAATACATATGTTGAGGATAGTGAGTCCGTTATGGTAGAAGTAGCTTTTTGCACCTCTGATAAAAATGGAGAGGACAATTGGATATTGGCATTGAATAATTTAGGAGGTAAAACAGTTATGTTTGTGTTGATTTTTTCTGCAGCGTCACCATAGTTAGATTGTTTAAACAAGGCATTGGCTCTGCCATTTTGAGCATCTGGCTTATAGGTAATGGTGAAGTTATATTCGAGCAAAATAGCATGCCATTGTGCTTGATGTGCCAACAGATTTTGTGGTTTTTTTCAAAATTCTAGATTTTTGTGATCTGTCCAAATGTCAAAGTGTGATAGACCTAATAAATAATGCCTCCATTCTTGTAAGGCATGAATAATAGCCAATAGTTCTTTATCATAGATAGGATAATTATGTTCTTTTTTAGAAAAAGAATGCAAAAAGAATGCACATGGTCTTCAGAGACCATCTTGACATTGTTGAGATAAAATAGCTCCTGTAGCTAAATCAGAAGCATCAGCTTTGATATGCATAGGACAGAAAGTGTCAGGAAAGACTAAGAGAGGGGCAGAGATAAAATGTTGTTTAAGCATATCAAATGCTTTTTGTTGAGCTTCTGCCCATATAAATTCTTGGTCTTTCTTCATAAAAGATGTGAGGGGTTTGGAGATTTCTGCAAAGCTGTCAATAAACCATCAGTAGTAATTGCAAAGTCCTAAGAATGATTGAACATCCTTGAGTCTCCTTGGTACTGGCCAGTCTAAAATAGCTTGCACTTTGTTTTGTTGCATCTCTACTCCCTCTTTGGATACCACCATGCCTAGAAAATCTACTTTGGGTTGTGAGAAATGACACATTGATGGTTTTGCATATAAGTCATTATCTCTGAGCCTTTGTAGTACTTCTCTAACAATGGCTTCATGTTGTTCTTTGGTTTTGTTTTTGGTAAAGATGTTGACATCATTCAAGTATATGAGTATGCAGACCCACATATCACCATAAATGTTGTTCATTATTTGCTGAAAGGTGGCAGGGGAATTAGTCATGCCAAAGTACATGACCAGAGGTTCATAGGATCCTTCAGGAGTGACAAAGGCTCCTTTCCATTCATCACCTTCTTTTATATGAACATTGTTATATCCCCACCTTAAGTCTAAGGTGGTAAACATATCAACTCCCTTTAGGTGGTCTATTAGAGTGGAAATAAGAGGTAAGGGGTATGCATTTTTGATGGTTCCTTTGTTGAGATATCTGTAATCCATAACCATTCTCTTTTTTCCATCTTTCTTCAGAATAAAAAATATGGGGGCAGTTTGAGGGGATTTAGAAGGCTGAATATAACCCTTTTTCAGTTCTTTTTGTAAGAACATTCAAACTTCTTCTTGTTCGCTTTCTGATAAGGGTATAACTCTGCCTTTCTTTGGGATGAAATCAGGTTTTAATTCTATGCCATGGTTCCATGGTTTTCTTTCTGGCATATGATTAGATTCTGATTCCGAAAAGACATCAAGAAAGTCATGATATGCTTCAAGTACGGCTTTCTTGAGTTCTAGTTCTTCCTCTTTAGTGATGATGCGAATGGAGGTAGTCATCAACTGGTATTGTTGACAATGGGGGGTGCATCAAGGGAAAGTTATGGTTTTGTTCACTCAATCAATTTCTGGGTTATGTCTAGATAGCCAGTCGTAATCTATTATTAGTTGATGTGTGCCCAATGTAGAGATAAAAGCATTAAGCATTTCAGTATGTTCTTGAAGAGTGATGGCAATTGTGATATAGTGTCATAAGGTGCCTTGAGTATTCACAGATCCATCTGCATTAATAGCTTCCAGGGGACATGCTAACAGTTTTTGTTCTAGTTGATATTGATCAACTACCCTAGAATCTATAAAAGTGTTGCAGGCTCCTGAATCCAGTAAAGCTTTTAAAGCTACTAAGTGATCCTGTTCTTGGTAAACAAAGTTGATGTTGCATGGAATGTTAAACTCTTCATGATGAGCAAGGGTTTTACTATTTTCTGTAGGGGTTTTATAATTTAGAGAAGCAATACGAACTGACCTTATAAAGGAATTAAGCACACTATTTTTTTGTTCTGGTGCCATGCTCTTTCAAGTTGCCTTTACAGAAATTTCAAAAGCACATTTTATTGCACTGTCCAGTTCAGAACTATCAAAGTCTGAAGATACATTAGTAGTAACAGAATCAGGTAAACAAATTGTCCTTCAACCAAAGTTACCCCTATTCACTTTGGTCTGATTTAGTTTAAAGACATGTTTGCAGCTTGTTTTGCTTTTTCTTCACTGGCAATCCTATTATGCCAGTAAGCTTCTGCTTCTTTGGTAGTGTATTGCATGTGAGCAGCCATAATCTGTGGAGATGATATGGCTTGTGCTGCAACCACAGCTGAATCTCTCATGTCATAAAGTTGGGCAGCATGCCACCCATTCATGTCTGGTTGTTGAGAGAATTCTGTCCCCACCATATAGTTCTGGACATAATCTTGTGGTGGTACATACTCTTCCCATTGGTTGTACATTCCTTGTTGATGTATGGGATACCTGCGCAGAAGCTTGCAGTCCCTAGTGATATGACCTAACCTGTTACAGTTATAACACTGGACATTAGGGTTCATTGGGTTCTTAGATGAAAATTGCTGGGGATCTTGATTCATAATTGGCCTAGTTTGTTGGGCACCAATATCCATGAATACTCCTCTGCCAGGCTGTGTACCAATGGCAGTGAATTTAGAATTAGCTGCAGAAGGGTGAGCAGCTGGATTATATAAGTGCAGAGTGAATGGTAATCTTGCTCTAGATGTGAATTTTGGTCATTGTGCTATTTGCAGGGGTCTAAAAGTATTAAAACTTCCACATTCTTCTTTCTCCTTCTCAAACACTAGTCCTACTTTCTTGACTAGCTTCTTGAACTCATCATAGTCTGCATCCAAGTTCTGAAGGTTCACTTGATGGTAGATGGGACGGTCTACCAATCATTTAAGGAGAGTGAGAGCATGGTCGTTAGATATCTCTGCTTCTTTTGCTAGTAATTCAAAATGGCTTAACCATTCGAACATATTACAACCTCCTTGAGTGAGATGTTCTAGTTTGGAAAGCTGCTCATGCATGAGAGTGTTGATCTGGAAATATCTGTTGAACTCCTTCTTGAGTCCTTTTATGATAGGCCATGCTAGATTACTATATTCAATTCCTAGCACAGGATTTCCGTCTTTATTCAGTCAAGGTTTCTTTTCTAGTGCCTTGAATTCTTCTAACTTGAGGTGAGCAAATAGCTGAGCTTTAGTGCCTTTCAATCTAGAGAGTACTGCTACAATGTGGAGTTTATCACTGTTCCATGTTTGCATGCTTTGCCATAGATCGATCTTTATCATCCATAGCTTGAACATTTCTCTTTTACCATCCCAGTTTTCTGGGTCAGCTATTTTCTTCGTGATGTTCTTTGAGATGTTGGTGCTGTTCATTATAGCTGTGATTGCTGTTAATTGAGCAAGGATATCAACAAGCTATTGTTCTGCAGACATTTTGGATGGTGTTGGTAAAGTAGGGTCTTGATAAAAGGATTGTTCTAACTCAGCAGCTGAAGGTGTGGAAGAATCAGATCAATCTTGATTGTATCCCTCAAAGTCTCAAAACTGAGAAAAAGGCATGTTTGATTGCTAGATAGAAGATCTCCTAGACCTATCTTTCAAGGTCTACTTGATCTGGGGTATGTTGTGGCTATGTAACTGATAAGATTTATGGGAAGGATATCGTTTCTTGGCTTTCAATGTCTCAATTCTATGCCTTATTCTATCTTTCTTTTCTTTTAAGGCTTTAACCACTAAAAGCTATATTTCAAGATCAATGATGATATCAGAAAGATGTGCCTGTTCTCTTTCCATGAAAAATGTGAATGCTGCTTGTCTGAATCTAGTTTTCTGAGCCCACCTGATCCACTCATGGTGGGCTGCTGGTTCCTCAAGATGAAGACATTGGATCTGGGCTTTATCTGCAGGGCAGATATCTTCTTCATTTCCCAGATAGTCTTCTATTTCTGAGGTTGCATGGCATGGGTATTGAAGAGGAGGTGGTGATGGAAGACAGCGATCAAGTAAATCTGGATATTGATCTAAGAGCTCCCAACTGGTCTGCTGGGCAGAATGGTCATTGGGGTCTGTTTTGAATGCTGGGTCCCTATAGAACCAGGGTGAGGGTGAATGAGGGGTAGAAGACTGTTTTCATAAGTCTGGGTTCTGAAAGAAGAGCGGGGAGGTACAACAAGAAGGCACTAGTAGATCAATGAAGACCAGGCAAGGTAAGTAGCCTAATCCAAGTGATATGGAACCGAACTAGAATTAAAAACGAACTCTTATATTCCCTTGAGTGGTTTTTAGACATGACAAAGTTACGATGGATCAATGGTAAGAAGATATAGATGAGGGTAACCCTTATGACCTCACTTCCTAAGAGGACAAGTAGTCAAGTGGATTAGGCTAAGAGACAACAGCCAAAAACAGTCCCTTTATATACTATAGGAAATATGCATGGATCAACTAATGTCATAGATAAGGTGTGAATAAGAAGCACACCATGAGGCATCAGAATGGAAGAGAAGCATGCAGAGATGAAAAGAAGTAGAGTGGAAATGAAAAGAAGCTTCCTATGAAACGGAAATTAAAGATAGAAGCTTTTAGAAAGGCCTGGACCTCAACATGAGGTTTCCTGCAGGCATGACATCATAGATGACATCATAGGTCTGGACTGATCATATGATCAGTCAGGTGACAAGTCAGGTGACCTAGTCATGTGATGCTAAAAGATAAGATAAGATAAAGAAAGAAAGTAAAATCATACAAGTCCACTGCTAAGGTTGTAATAGAAGGATATGATCAGAATGATTCTGATTTAGCTCCCACCCCTCCCATACAAAAACTTGAACAATCCTTTTATCAAGATCCATCACCTCCTTCTGAAATGTCAGCCAAACAGCAGCTTATTGACATTCTAGCACAATTAACATTAATTACAGTGAATATGAACTCAACCAATACTTAGAAAGACATAACCAAGAAGATCATCAATCCTAGTAATTGGGATGGCAGAAGAGAAACATACAAACTCTGAATGATAAAGATAGATTTGTGGTAAGGAATGCAATAGTGAAGTTTTGGTAAACTCCACATTGTAGCAATACTTTCTAGATTAGAAGGAATGAAAGCCCAGCTTTTCACATAGCTTAAATTAGAAGAGTACAAAACTCTGGAGAAAAAACCTTGCCTTGACAAAGACAATAACCCTATCTTGGGAATAGAACATGTGTTGAGCAACCAACAAAACACTATACTCTGCCTATCTTCCATCACCATAACCTGTTAGGCAATCTGACATCAACAACTAAATTCTAGAGAAAGTCTGGAGGAGAGAATGCTGAACAGTGAGGGGAGGAACAGAAATGAGGAAAGTGTGATCTAAAAACACCTTGATGAACTCTTGCATTGTCAGTATTACCAGGACTATTGCACCTAGTATGCATCCTTCTAATACTAGCTCCTATGAGACTAGCATAATTGTGGGCAAGCCATGAGACAAGGTGTTGGGCTCTTGGGTAATTGTGTGGCTGTCTCCAGGTTGTCATCCTTGAAAGCTGGTCAGGGGTGCCACCCCATCCTGGGGTCTCACACAGTCCACCCAATAGGATCTTCTATGAGTCCATAGACAAGTAGGAACATACTAATAGATAACTTGTTAATATAATAAGGGCAAGCAGCAGCATATGCCTATGATGCCCACAGGTATGACATCATCTTGATAATTGTGTTGACCATCTTGAGTCACATGGGTTTTCACAAAGAAAGGAGTCTTCACAAAAAATGTCTTTCAGGTTGTTTTGACTGGGTTCTGTCTTGACCAAGTCCTGAGTTAGCATGACCATACAGTAATAAATAGAAGGAAGGTGGAGAAGAGGATGAGACTGCATCTGAGCAATGCCTCACTCCCAGGCAGTCCAAAGACCAGGTGGGCAAATAGCTACTCTTTTACTTGCTATAGCTTAGAATCACTAGGCCACCAGTTAAGGCAGAATAGAAGAGGTGAACAAGTGGATTTGGCTGGGGGACAACAGCCCTTGCACAACCCCTTATATATGGTACATGAATGTGCACAGACCAAGCTGTGACTGAGGTCTAGGGTATAAGCTATTAATGCTACTGGAAGATAAGGTAAAGGGTAAAGTCCTGCAGGCAAAGGTTAGGCATGCATCTAAAAAGATCAGAAATGAAGATATATGCAGGAAGTAATATAAATGGAAGATCATCACAAGATGTGAATGATCAGAAAGGAGATCATGGCAGAGATCCCATCAAGAGTTTTGCAGGGTCATGATCAAGATTGCATTTTGATGAGTGATCATACTGATCAAGTGGTAAAAGCAAATATGAGAAAGGCATGGAAGCCTTGGGGATGTGGGAGAATCTAAAATGATTGGTTAGGGGTCATGATAATCATGAGAGAAAAGAAAGAGGGGTTAAGATGTGATCAATATAATGGAGTGACAAGGTGAAGGAGAAACAAGGTAGTCACATGATCAGGGATGTCATGAAGTCATAAAGTGCAACTTGTGCACTAAGAGAGGTCATACCCTTGCACTAACACAAAGTATGCAGAGTGTATTCATGAGTGCACACAAGTATGTACACAATGTCATAACATAAAGTGGGAAAAAATACCAGCTGAGAAGTGTGAGAAGTTGATTGAAAGCATGCCCAGAAGGACTTAGGCAGTGCTTAGAGCAAAAGAAGGCCATACCAAGTACTAATAATACTCAAATACCAAAAGTGAATAAATCATTGCAATGAGGTTACTGTTTTATAATGGCTATATCTCAGCAAGCCCTGAGTGGAATAATATGACCTAGAGGGCAATGTTGTAGCTAAGAGTATGTACATTAATTCATCTCACCAACACTAAGCACAATTCCCACATATCATTGCAATATGCTTCATGTATTGAATTGAGGTCAAACATTGCAACAGTTTTTTCACTCACTGTAGTTCAGTGCAAGTGATGACTGGTCCATGTGACAAAAATGTCGTTGGGGGGGTAGGGTTGGCCATCCTTGTGCCATCGTCGTTATTGTGGTGCAGTCGCTGTTGTCAGCATGCAGAAAAATTGGCTATGGGGTTAGGCACCCCCACGTTGTCATCGTCGCAGATAGGATGGGGTGGCTAGTAGGGTGGTGAGGGTAGGCCTGCGAGCAGACAGTGGGGTGAGGGTGATGGGCGCATCGTCACCGTTAAGTCATCACTGTCATTATGACATGCCAGCGGGGTTGGCAACTTTCCCCATTTTATTGCCATCGTTATCGTTGTCATGACTTGTCATCGTTGGGGTGGTGATGCCACGGCCGTCATTGCTGCACTGGGGTGTTAGCCAATCCCACATCGTGATCATCGTTGTCAGACACCATGGGGTTGACTACCCCATTACTGGCATCATCGTCAGGGTGGTGGTGGTGCAGTGGCATCACTCACCCCTAGGCCGTTGTCACTTGACCCTCGGACACCATATTTGGATTTGTTGGGAGATCACTGGAAAGCTGGAGTCGGGTTGATGAATGGCATCACCATGTTGGGTAGGACTAGACCTACAAGGCGTAGGTTTTTGGATCTACTGGCCCGCTTGGCGGTGTGTCACTGTCGAGCAGAACGAGACTCTTCTTTGATGGAAGGACGTTGATGTGCTCAGGGTGGAGTCTTGGCCCAAAAGTGTGAACCACACTGTCAAATCCATAATCTGCGCTAACGCACCTGGTGACGACCACATGGCCTACCAACAAAGGTGGGTTAGTGACAGTGAATACAGATGGCCACACAACACGGGTGTCGTCTTTGATGGTGGTTTGTGCTTTTCGGCACTCTTTGAAGTTGGGACACTACTGTAGAATTAAAAAGGTTGTTTACTTGTATAAGTAGTGAAAAAGCTAGCAAGTTTGAATAAGTAATATGCAGGTTTGCTGATGCGGTTTGGTCTTCCCACTTCCCCCGCCATGTTTTCCTCACAATCACTTATGGCCTCTCTCTGTATCATGTTACTTATATCCGTAACAAGAAGGGTGCTGAACGACAGCGTTTCCCTCCTAGACTTCCGCCAACTCCAGTACTAGGAAACATCCACTGAGTTGATACTCGCTATTCCTGGAAGACGTACACAATGTGGGATAAAGAGTATGGTTCGTTCCTCGATAACATCCACCCCGACCTAGTTTGATGTATACATTCAGGTAATATCATCTATACTCGGTTGCTAACACAGGACATCATCATTCTTAACTCAAGAAGGTCGCACAAGATCTCCTCGACCAGCGGTCCCATATTTATTCCAGTCGCCCTGCGAGCTTCATTATGATAAATGGACTGTGGGCCTATCCATCTCTTTCCATCGTGCGGCCTACTTAATGACCTCGCAAATAGCTTTGGGATGGAGTTCTCTATATTTTTACTGTATGATGACCGATGGCGCCTTCCCCCGAATTTTTCACCAGGCATTTCATCTCAATGCCCCTCCCTCATTTCGTCCCGTCCAACTGCGAAAAGCGCATGATTTGGCATCGGAGCCCTATGATCTTCCGAAACACTTACAAGTGTAAGACAGCTCTGTGTAGCATATCAGTTGATTTAACAGCTCTTGACAGCCCAAGTATTTCAATTGTCATGTCACTTGTGTATGATTATGATACATCGGGCGTGGGTGATCCAACCATTGCCCATGTCGAATGCGCGATACAAATCGCAACAAAGGAAATGCAATCAGAGGTGACTGCTCTAATTGCCGTCCTTCCGTTCGGTGAGTTCTCTGTCCTTACGTTCTGAAGTGGCTTTCATTTCGATTGATTATTTCCGCCCTATGTATGATCATCACACCACTGGTGAAGCATCTTCCTGAGTGGTTTCCAGGAGCAAGCCTCAAACCCGGTGCTCTGATTTCTCGATAGTCTACTGCGATTTGGGTGGAGGCACCTTTTGAACATGTAAAGAACAATATGGTGAGTAGCCGATCACCTCCATCAAGCCATGTGATTGTCGGACTTACAGTAAGCGCACGTACTAGGCTGCGGGCACCACTACTCCGTCCATGGTGTCGGATGCTCTGTCGAGGATACAGGACAGAGCAGAGACAGAAGCATTAGCAGCTTATTTCGAAAAAGCAGTGAAAGAAGCCTGCGAGTGCCTACGCCGATAAGCGAACACTCCAAATGCTCGGTCTGGTTGTGTTGTCATCATGTGCGATTAGCTGCATCAGAGACGATACGAAGCTGACTCTGCAGAGTATCGAGGGCCTTCCAATGATCACACCGCCCCCATCAGACGTATTCCACCCTCATGATCTTCACTTTGGCTATGGTACTATACCCTGATATGCGAGTAAGGGCTCAAGCTGAAATTGATTCTGTTACTGGAGAAGGATTACAGAGCTTCCTCACTGGGAAGATCGGTCCTCGCTCCCCTATGTTGAAGCCGTAATCAAGGAAACGTTGAGATGACATCCAGTCGTGCCTTTAAGTATGTAGACTGTTGCATTTGTGAGCGTCCAGTTCTGATCGTTCACAGGTATTCCACACGCTACTATGGATGGTGACATTTACGAGGGGTATCATATCCCCAAAGGTTTGTCACCTCTTTTTCGGTCAAGGGTATCGTTGACCGTTTCTTATATTTCTCCGACGGGCTGATTTTACCTTCAGGATGATGTCCCAAGACCCAATCAAGTTCCCCGAACCGGAAAAGTTCAGACCCGGACGATTTCTACAAGAGAACGGCCAATCTGTAGACGAACTCGCGTTTGCATTCAGATTCGGTCGACGTATCTGGTGAGTGACGTTCGTTCCCCTCTCAGTTCAAAAGGGATGCTGATTTCTGTCATCTATCGTTTAGCGTCGGAAGACACGTTGCAGACGCGTCCCTCCGGATCGCGATCGTCTCCTTGCTCACTGTCTTCCACTTCGAAGCACCATCTTGGTGTGGGACCCGGGCTCGAATGGTGGCAACGTGAAATAGGTGGGAGGTGTTACCACATGCGTTCCCCATTTCCGCCGTGTTTGGTGATGGTTCTGAATATCTCCGTTGTTTTTTTCTCTTCAGTCGCCCTGAAGAGGTTCCGTGCGTGATTAGCCCACGACACGAGAGCCTAAACCCTGAGAGACATGCCCATTTGATTGGGCTGGCTGGGTCATAAATAAATCGGTAACTTGCTGCTTATCCAGCCCACACTGCAACTAATGGTTTCCGTGCCGTTGACTTCGTGCTAATTGTGACGTGTGCAGGATCACGATGTCAAGGAGTCGAGTTTCGTTATATAACAAGATACATATAGCCGCTGTATAACTGTCGCACATCATCGCGGTTCAAATTATATACATACTGAATCATGAAACTATCAAGAATGAACTACCCAGTACCCCAGCAACGGACTTTCATACCAGCCATTGCGATTTCATACACTGACAAAGGTTTAGGAATACGGCGTCTACGTGTTTAACGATCTTGGAGATCGTTCAGGAGACGGAGGATATTGATGACTAGAAGCGGGTGTGAGTTTGGTCGACGCCGGAGATGTAGGGTTGAACTTACAAAGGTTGACAAAACTACAAGAATAGAAGGGTTAGTTGAGCTGTCGTGCACTGGATGAAACGAGACATACTCGAGGTACAGGCTGATAGAACCCAAAATAAATTCGTCGGGGGACAGACGCTTCGTGATCAAGAACGTGTCAAATACGATGTAACCGCTAAAGATCAAGCAGCCTCCGACTGCGTAGATGATGTCCATCGTCTGGCCGAATGGGACAAACATGTTGACAAGCCCAACCATCACTGCGGAAGCAATGTGAGAGTTTAAGTGTGAGATTATCGGCGTGCATGACGTACTCAGAGCGATGAGGGATCCAAACAGCCAAGGTCCAAGTCCAGAAAAGTCGTACTGTAAATGTTTGTTGGATATAATAGTACAGGTTAAGAGAAACACCAACCTTTGACTGAAGTGTGAAAAGTGTCAGGCCAAGGAAAACCCCTAAGGTGATTAGGCTGCAAGCAATTAATAAATTTGACAAGCGAGAAGTGAGGTAGAACGTACAGAGCTTGCAGTATGATAACGTTGTCGAAGAACGCGGTGAGTACTCCTAAACTGAATGCTTCCATTGCAGTGAATGTGGACAGTAACACGAGGTTGAGAGGGTGGCTATGACGTTTCCAGAAGAGAAGGCCTAGGTTGATGAGGGTACCGAAGAGCGGGATGTAAAGAGACCATGTGCTGAACGGGAATCCGTTGAACAGCAAGCATACAACACAAAGTCACTGAACGCACTGCTCCTGAACCCACATGATCGCTGAAGGAGACTGGGATATACCACCAGCGACCAAACACGTAGAAAGCTATTCACACGGTTAAAAATTATTGCATGGAAGAGCCTGAGGATGACTTACAATCTGACAGACTACAGGAGGTGTAAGTTGAGTAACTCGAAAAGCCCTGGCGACAAGTATACTCACACAAAATGGTGTACACTTTGCGAATGAAAGCAGCCCGGACTTCGGTGGAACTCTCAGAAACAGTAACACCATACTGTTGTCACATAGACGTGAGTAGCATAAGGGCAACGTTTCTGGACACTTCCATACCTTGAAGTCATCTGGAACATCGCCCTGTTCGGGCTGATCGTAGAACCCACCGCCTGGTGACCTGGCGCTACCGAGCAACGGCTCGGCAGAGTCGGATCCAGGGTCAGACAAGGGCTTTCTAGACGATCCAGTAGCCTGGTAGGTGGGAGGCGGGACTGGATATTGGTTTGAGCTCATTCGTGCAAAGTGATAAGCGACAGCAGAAAACAACCGGGAGGGGGGACTTATAAGCAGAACTGGCTGAATCAGCGCAAGTGGCTGTGCACCCTCCAATGAGCTCAAATTTAGGTTCCTCACTGCCCTGACCATGACCACCACCGCTAGGTTCGTCTGGTAGCACTGCTGTCTTGAACGTGCTAATGTCATACATTACAAAAGTGCTGACAGACGTCCAGTTCACTACATGAAGAGCCACACCACGTCCCCAGTCCAATAAAATACTTCCGACCGAGTCTTCACGCCTGGCTTCTATGCCTCGGGATCGCCCATGGCTGTTGTCTCCCTTGCTTAATTTTTCCACCTTGGCTGTGTAGGCACCGTATCCGACGCAGGCTCGGCGGAGTCCGAGTCACTTCCAGAGTCTTCCTGGCTGTAGTCTGGCTCTTGGATGAACCGCTTGTCCACGGCCCTCTCCTTCACCCTCGTCATCGCCCCGGCCTGCTGTGGTCTGTCCGGCAGCCGTTTGACGACGTAGAGCTCCGGTTCCTTTGTGCCATTTCCGTGTGTGTACTCGTGGTCGCGATTGGCTGTCCGTTGATTGCGATCCAGGTGGTGAAATATGTGGGGATCATTGCTGAGATCGTTCTCGCCTGGACGGGCCGTGAGGTCTCGGTGAGGTAAGGCGTGGATCGCGTGCATCACTGCGAACGCAGCAAAGAGGGCAAGGGAACGCATGGCGGTGATAGAGACGGAGAGGTGGGTCTGGATCAAATAATAAAACTCTAGACGAACGATATGTGCAGTAAGGACACATCCCACCGGCTTATATGTCTGGCGGCTGACACAATGGAACCGACCGGAATTCCTAGGGCTGACGGCTGCAATTCTATGTGACCATTGGACACCCCTGGGTGCAATACCGTATGTCCAACGACATGGTCTTGTTACCGGTAGTTGGGTCAGTGCTCGCTTACTGGCAGGACGCCAATGTCCCAAGCTTGTGGCCTCCGCTGCCACCGTGCCATGTCTATTTCCTTCACCATGTTGCTATTGGCAATCCCTTTCATTGACCCACGGACTACTGGAACGTTCACGGTAGCGCTGATATCCTCTGGCCTCATCGTGTCATTGACATGCAGTCCAACGCATACGTGCTCGCATATAATGACTCGAACACTTGCGTTCGATATCGCACCCAGAAAGAGAGGTCTTGACGAGCTGGATCCGGTGTCGGATTGCAACTTGCACAGTCAATCAACGCCTCGGCAAGCAAATCTATTCATTCTTTGGGCACGCTCTCCCCACCAACGATCGCATGTATGCGGTAAATAACTGGCTCATAACCAGTCTTGTGGGGCTCACACACACGTCATCGTGGCACCGAGCCGCCCCCATTCCTGTGAGATCGAATGCGGGGGCGAGTATCGCCGGTGCAGACGAGTCGTTTTTCAAATATCAAAAACGTTTTTCGAACCCTGCCATTTTCAGTGACGAGTGCAACCAACACTGCACACCACTGTCACAGAACGCGGAAACGCGTGGCGTCCATAAATTGCTATCCGGTCAACAAGGACAGCAGTCAGCGTCCCGAGTCAGTCGTTTAAGGAGGCAAACGTTACACTGAGGGTATCGTACATTGCCCGTCGTCGGTCGTACAGATTCTTTCGAGTCGTAATGTCACCCACACGTATCGTATGCACTTGTATCATGTCGTGCACTGTTTCCTATCCTCGTTATGCCGACAGCAATGCCTTGGAAGGTAATCCCAGTTCGCGACAAATGGTCTCCATACGCTTCCGCTCCTTGTCCGATGCATTATCGCCAAATGCCGCGTCCATTTCTTCCAACGTCTGGTTAACCCAGTTCAAGTAGAGTTACAGGTCAACGACACGACACAAAAGTGTTTGACAACACTCACCCTCCCTTTTGTTTCTGGATAGAATAGCACTATAATGTGGAGAGAAGGGAAAAGAAAATGAACAGTCGTGAGGCACTTGTTCGTATTCGCATACAACTCTGACTCACACGTCGTCAAGAAAGCCAAGATGGCAAACGCCGCAAAGAAAAAGTAGGTTCCTCCATTCGGAATTTGGGACAACATTTTAGGAGAGACTAGGCCAATAATGCTGTCCCAACATCAATCAATCAGTACATTTGTCGTGCTACGAGATAACGCACAAATTGGACATCCACGTGGCGGAGGTAGTGATGGAGATACCAGTCGACCTCAGGTGTAAAGGGAAAATTTCACTCGGAATGACTGGAGAACAAAAAGTCGACATTAGTCCAAATGATCGCAAGGGTGTCACAGTAAACCGTCGCATACCCCAACCGATCGGGGCCCACGAATACGAGAAGTTGACGTCATAGAGGAATACAAACGCTGGGTTACAAGCGAGCTCGTTTCAGTTCCCACCTACTTCAAGCTAACAGACAAGTGAAAGAGACGTGCCTATAGCAACATGTCCTGCAGTGACATGTCCTGGCCAGTCGTTGCCAAATGCGGCGACCAACGAACCGACAATCATGAGTGACATACAGCATCCAGCAGCGCCGCACATCAGCAGAGGGCGTCGACCAACACTATCTAACAGGATAACAGCCGGCAAAGTGGACAGTGTCTAAGACAGGATTGGCAAACAAGGTGTCAACTAGGTTAGAATGACAACTTACGTTTACTATCCCATATACCCCGGTAGCCAGCAAAGAAGTTGTATTTGGGTCTAGGCCCAGCTGACCAAAGACTATAAAGATGAAAGAGCTCAAAATTGGACCATGAACAAGGCTCACGACTTACTCGTTGGAGCGTAATAGATAATAGCCTTGTACCTCCATCAGATAAAACATGGTCCAACGCAAACCAAACCACATACATTACAACCCTAGATTGATGGTCTCAATCGTTCAGTAAAAAAACGAAACGTCACTCGCAAAGACAAACGCACGATAAACTGCTGATAAAACATCGTCAAGCAGCCCACCGCTAATCGCTTGAATTTCGGCCATGTCGCCACCAGCGTAACGTAGTTATTGATGAAACGTTTCAATGGGCCCGCATTTGGATACGCTAGCTTGCTTGCCTCTCGAGAGAATTGGATCTCAGCCTTGATTTCTAGGAACTCGTAGCGCACGGTGACATGATCCGACGGTCGTCGTCGCAACAAAGATAGCGTCGAGAGTGCTTCTTCTTCACGTCCTTGTTCCATCAGCCAACGTGGTGAGTAGGGCATAAATGTCATCCCAATACCCAAGCACTTTTGAGAATGACGTCAACCACGACGAGAGCTCTCCAAGAAAGAAACAGGACACTAACCAGAGCAGGGAGCATCTGGAAACCAATGGGAATTCTCCATGATGCTTGCGATTGACCAGTGCAGCCGCCTGCTGGGACGTCTGTATACGGATCAAACGTGGGCTTTCCATTCAAAAGGGGTCCCGTATATGGGACGCCTGGTGCACAGCGGGTTCCCCCAATGTGCGATGTCCCAAACGCGAGCCAATCTAAAGAGATTATGCATGAGACTGCTGACCAGGCTCTCAGGCTTGATAGAAACCCACAGCTCACAAGAATCTAGTCGTGGAGAGCTCAATTTGCGTACATGCATACGAAGAGTGGTCCTTCATACTTACACCAATCGTGATAGAGAGTTGTTGCAGGGCAACCAACGATCCTCGAACGTTTGCACTGGAAATTTCGGCCAGATACATTGGGACGACGTGCGTCAGTGCACCCACTGCCAGACCTGCGACTGCACGACCACCAAAGAGGTAGTCTGGAGTAGAAAATACAGTGAGTGATCCGAATGGAGAGAAGGCGACATGACCGCACTTTGAGAAGTTGCACCCGTTTGAAGTGCGCTCCCAAGAAGAAATATCACCACGTTGCACATAATGTTTCGTTTTCGTCCCATCTGCCCACCGACGACTCCCAGTTCAGTTTGATCTCATTTTGGCCAGGAAACAGAAGAAAAAATGGGAGGCAGACCTTGTCGCAAATGGGACCATTGACGAGCGACCCAAACCAGGCAGCTAAGAAACAACATCGTCATATACCATTCTATTCATACACACACGTCCTAGAATGACGAACTTAGCAACAAGGTTGAGACGAACCATCCCTTTTGGCATAAAAATCAGCCAACGCACAATGATATTAGACGACCTGGCTCACCTTGAGACCTGCATTCATGTATATGTCTGGAAATGCAGCACCAAACGACTCGATGGCAAGCACGTTGCTGACGACGCCCTGCAAGAAGGGCATGTGATCAGCCACACACCTGGCACGGACGCGTGCCTCATCGGACTGACCTGGTCATAACCAAAGAGCTAAGAAGCAGGACAATCAACCTTTCTTGGTACGCGCAGCATAAGGTAAACCACCCACAAAGCCGCCCAACGTCGCAAAGCACGTTATACCCAACCTACACGGCAGTATGCGTGTGAGAATACATACTGAGAGAGATCAGGTAGCCCCATGCAATCGCTGCTTACACAAGGGTGTTCTCAAAGAGCCCGCGGAAGCCCACGCGACCCTCTGCTTCAGCAAGATTGAGCTCAGGGACCGGCGAGCCCAGTACATCTTCACCGTCTTCCTGTATGTGCGTCTTTGAGCCTACGCGCTTCAAATCTTTGAAACTCGTCATGTTCGTTTCCGAACCGCCGCCGTCGCAATCCGGGTTGCTGTTTGCGTCCAGGAGTGGGCTGAAAGAGGACGAGATGGCTGTAGCACGGTGGGAGTACGTGTATCGGGTGGCCGATGATGATGCATTTATACTGGACTGGATACTATCACCTGGCATGGCGCATCTGAACCAGATTGAAACACGGCGATGGGGCGGTTCAGCCGATGGTCCGTGACGTATAACCAGTTCTCATCCTCTTGGCGGTGCGTTCATCGGACATCTGGCAGTCGAATGGTCTGCCTGGCACTCCCGTCATTCCTCCCTGCTACATTCAAACCTCCAAAACCATGTAGGGCATGCAACCGATAACGTCGGTGCACACACAGCCGTCCTAATCCTGGGTGTCGATAAGGCCCGGAGAATATTTGGGTCGATGACCCGTCAAGCAAGTAGTACAACAGCAGGTAACCCAATCAAGAGCGCTGCCATCCTAGCGGGGATGCTCTCCATCCCAAGATCCAGACGGAAAGAGCTCAGGAAGGTGGGCATAACACCTCAATGGAGATCGCCCAGTCAGCTGACTTACAATCCTAGCAGCGGAAGAAAGTCGGTACATGAATCCGCTATTCCGAGACAAAAAATGGAACACGTCTCTGTCAGCAGCCCCCCGACATGATGTAACCGACCCCCCGATCCCATAACCATTACTATGTCCGTGTCTCCCTCCTAATAGCAGACCGCGCAAGTCAACAACAACAATGAACGCTCTACGTGTCGAGAAGAAGGAGAGCATCGTACGGAATCCCGTCGACGTAGTAGTTCTCTCTGAGTCGGGAGGCCATCGGATCGATAATGTTCCTCAACGCAGAGAGGATCGCGCTGGCGGTCATTTGTAGGCTCCATACGCCAACCACTTTCACTCGACGATTCATGTTGGCCTGCGAGACGTGGTACGCAAGGGCATCATAAACCTAGAAGGTAATCAATATGTTTGCCGACTATTGTTCCAACGAAACCGAAAACCTTTTGCGAGATCTCGTCCATCAATCCGGCTGGCAATGTTCCACGATGAGTGACAGTGACCGCACAAAAGTTAAATACAGCCTACTTTCCCACATCTATACAAAGGACGTCAGTGATGATAAGTTAACCTCGGCATGCAAATGACTTACAGTCCAAGCGCCATCAAAATCATTCACATCCTTGACAACTCTGCAATGAATGGGTACAAGGGTATGATGTGCGCTGCAAGACGAACGGATCAGCATATCACAAGAAAATTAATTCTGTTCGCCCACTTCATGAATGCTACAATGGGTCTGATCAAGGCACTGTTGACATAGGACAGGTTTTGAGTAAAGAGAGGTACGACAGCCTTCACATCCCTAAAACGCAAGTCTATGTCAATGACCACCCTGGGCTTGTCAGGTTCGTCATCGACCACGTCGTTAGAAGGCGCAACTAATGGTGGTTTGGCGAGTTCCCTCTGACCGGGAATACGATCTAGATGGAGTGATGCTGACGCTGCTGTTGATAATGCATCCGCCAACTCCCCGAGGAGAGCATTCAACGGATATTCGTCATCGGGATCGCGAGGGAATTTGATATCGAGAACTGCGTCGACCTTTCCAGATGTAATCCAAGAAAGCGGTCCACTATGGTCAGTGGTCGAGTTTTGCATGTGATCGATGTTCACTCCATCGATGCGAATCCTGGTCTGTGGAAAGTCGTCAGAGCGAATGTCGATATGAGAATTTCACATGCTCACCATTCTTGACCATTTCCCATCCTGAATGTCCTGTTCTGTGGTTCGCCCGATACTCTGAGGCTTATGCAAACTAAACAAGCAATTATCAAATTGCCCTACGACGTTCTCCGCGTGTAAGAAATCATAGAATAACCACTGCTTGCGTAGGGTCCGTATATCGGCCCGGAAGATGGAAGCGGTGTAGGGCCGAAAGTCACCTGGCTGATATACCGTAACAAGGACATCCTCGAGTTGGAGCGAATGCAATTCGAAATCTCCAGGACGAGCGACACTTCGGAATGCAGCAGGATCCAAGGGATTATCAGGATCCCAGGAAACAGACCGTCTATCTGAGATATAATTGTTATTGAAGCCGGCCGAATATTCCCAGACACTCACCTAAAACCCCACGAACACCCTTGACGACAGCGTCCTCTACGAGTCCCTTGCCATCCAGCCAGCGTTTTAAAGAGAGAGTGACGTCGATGGAGTCGATGTTTAGATCGAACATGGAATAATTGACGTCATCGTCTGCATGACTTTTCGCAACCTCCTCGTCTTCTTCCACGATGTAGTTGTACGCCGGGTGGTTGCTCACGTCGTACGCCACAGCCGCCTTATGTCCAAAAGAGTTACTCTTTTTCTGGACAGACGGCGCAGTCTGTGGCCGGCGAGACACGTAGACATTCTTGAATGAGATTCGAGAGTCTTTCCACTTGGGGACGATGGCAGACTCAAAAATGACCGTGACACCGGTTTCACTGGTTAAATAACTACTAATAGCCTTGGCAAGGTATTCTAAAAACAAATGAGCTGACAGCTGAGACATCTCATGGGGAAGTGCTAACCTTGTAGTCTCAAGCTATTGGCAATGGCGAAGACGACGGAAAAAAACGTGGTTCTTTGGGGGTGATATGAGCCTTGCAAAAAGTACCAAAACCGCTGCTCTTACGTTCCGACCAGAATCCAGAGTGTTTGGCTCATTAGGAACCAGGTGATGAATGCAGAAATATCGTCTGCGTTGAATTTACGAAAGGACCTGATCGTAAACCACTTGAAGCGTATACGGAGGCGCTGCCAAAAGCCATTTGCAACCTTGAGGAAATCGTCTCTGGTGGGCCGATGAAGATGGGAGAGGGAGAGAGCCAAGCGGCGGTATAAACGGGGGTAGTTGTCCAGGTTCAGTGGGGGTAAATGCGTGTGTGATTCTGTGGATTTTTGGTCAACGGCGGGAGGATCGTCTGAAGTGGTGTTGGCACGGGGAGAGGTGAGTTTTGGCTTGGCATTGGAGTGGTTGAGCCGAACAATCAAGGTGGTGTTGCGCAAAGAAATGCTTGTGCCGCGCACACTGCCATTTACATCATTCCGTCGTACGAGGATGGTCGACGGGGGTAGAGAGAAATAGGGTAGGCGAGTGTAAAAAGAACGGATTGCGCTGTAGTGGTCGACGGTCGGATGCAAGAGCGCGCGGGTGGTACGTCGACCGAGTGCGCTCTTGAGCATCGTGTCCGCGCTGGAACAACCTGCTCGGCCAGAAAGTACCCAAACATTCACATTTGGTAAGACGTTCACACGTATGTTTTGGCGTTGCAGACTTGAGAAAATCACCAATTTGGCCCTACGCATTCTTGTCTGCGCCGAGTGTAATTTCATACATACCCAGTGGTACTATGCCATAGGTTCTGGGTGTTCCAGAACCCACCACATGTACGGCGTTCAAGGGCATGTTTCACACGACTTGCGACCAAACCCCAGTGTTTCGATCCATTGTGAAAGTCAGTGATCATTGGTACGCATTCCAAATGAAATACAGCGCATGCTTATTGCCTGCTACGGCTCTTGGGGTTCGTGATCCAACACAGAAAATAAAGGGACATAAATTCCTCGCTGGCAAACCCACCAGTGCCTGGACGACCGACGAGGGGCACCTTTTATATTCTGGAAAGGCACGTCTCGGGATGTTAGAGAACTCTCCAAGGTCCCCAAATTGCGATGCAACGTTTTGCAACATCGTGAGGCACATCCGTCACCATCCCTCCGAAACAAAACCCAGTCAAGAGTGGTCGTTGTGATTCATTACTGGAATGCGCCGATCTACGTGTTTTAACAGAGGAAATGGATATATTGTTTCCGTGCGTATATTCGATGTGGTGCATAGAAAGCAACCACGGAGGTCAAAGTCTGTTCTCATGAGGGTGAGAGTCGATAGAAAGTCACGTGTCAATCAGAAGGAGAAATGTCCTGGTGATCTCATCTAGAAACACTGTTATCGGGACCAAGACTTAATCCGACGTAGACCCACGACTACCAACACCACTGGTCCCCGTACCAGCTGCGGTAGCCAGGGTTCCCTTGCTATAGATGTCTTGAATGTTCTCGAGTTCTGTCCTGAGCGACTTGTGTTCCATGCTCAACTTGACCAAATCATCCGGATCCATCATGTCCAATTCTGCCTCTGAATCCCCATTCAACATTGCCTCAATCTTGCGCTTCTGTGCGACAATTTTGCTAAACGTCCCCAGGTAAGTCGTGTACTGCGACTGATACAGCGCGCGAAGGGCTGCGTGGTCTGTCGGAGGTGGGTACACCGACCGCGGCGTACGCTGGTGACGTGGTGCCCTATCGGTTGGGAGTTGATCCGACGAGACGGATCGATCTGAGATGGGGGGTGGAGATGGGTTCCGTTTACGAGGCTGGGGGATCTCCCCTTCGTCCTCGGAGGTGGTGTAGATGGGGGATCGTCGTCGTGATTTCGTACTCCCGCTTACTCTCGAGTGTCGCTCAGATTTGTGCGTCGACCCACCTGTTGCCGATGCTATTGTTCGCCGCTCCTGGCTCAGGCTAGACGATTGTGTCGGCGATGATTCTTTCTTTATTTTGAGGCGGGGGTCCCGTGTATTCAAAGAAGTAGCGACAGGAGCGCCATCTTCGAGTTTTCGGCGTTTTGGCGGGGATGCTTTGGAAGACGGATCATCCGGTGTCACTGACATGTCTTGCGTCACGGGCTTCCGTTTGAAGGTAGGGACGGCTTCACCGGCCGCTCTCTCTTTCACAATCCGTTCCTCGTCCTTCTGACGTCTTTCTTGCTCCACCTCTTCTCGGACCCGTTCTTTTTCCCGCTGACGCTTCTCCCGTTCCGTGACCTCCCGTTCCTTCTGCCTCGCCTTTTCGCGTTTCTCCACTTCGACCCGAACTCGATCTCTTTCCCGATCTTCTCGTTGTTTCTCCTTTTCTCGCTCTCGTTTCTCACGTTCGCGTTCTCTCTGACGTTCATACTCCCTCTCTCTCTCTCTATCAGACTCGTCGTCTTTTTTCACAGGTTTAGGTGGGGTGATTTGCAACGGCTTTCGAGTATGAGATCCACCTGCTGAAGGAGCTGCAGGGGAAGGTTTTGGAGGTAGAGAGGCAGGTAGAGATGACTTTGAAGCCCCGCGCGCATCTAAAGGCGTGCCTGATTTTTCTGTCGTATCGGTGGACGGCTGTGGTGATTTCTTTGCGTGGTATCCCGACCCAGGTAGTCGTCGCGACGGGACCGTTTTTACGCCGCTACCACTGTCTGAGGGGATCATCGGGCGTTCTACTGCCTCTGCGCGTTTGACGGCGTTGAGGCGCGAGACGGTTGCTTTGGTGCTCTCGTCCTTCATGTGTATTTCTGCTTTCGTGCGAGGGGTGTCCTGCTTGGATTTCAGCTTGGCATCCTTGGTAGTGATGGCGGCACGCTTGGTGTCCACTTGGGCATTGGCAGAAGACCTGCTGCTACTGGTGGTAGTCATGGGAGGTGGTGTTGAGATAGCAGAGGATACGGTAGATGCTGAGGGGCGATAGCGGACATTGTCCCAAGCTGGATCGGATTCGGGTATCTTGAGGGCTGTAAATGCCATGCGCGCCTGACGTGACATGGCGATCCGATCTACTTCGGTAAGCTTTGGCCATTCAAAAGGGCGGACTTCTGTCCATGTTTGAGGTTTGAGAAGCCAGAGAGAGGGTGACTTGTCGCCTTTTTTTGTTGGGGCACGTTCGGCCACCTTGGGATGGATGGATATGAGTATGGGGTGTCGTGGGGGCTGCTGTGGGTACTCACGTCGTCGAGAAGGGCGAGCAAGTCCTTGCGCGCTGCATCGCTAATGGTTGCACCCCCGACCATTTTGACTGCATCATCGGACAGACGGGGGGATATGGCCAGATAATGGACGAGGCGACGTCGGACGTCTGCATTCGCCTTGGTCGCAGGTGGATTCTGGGGTGGTGATGATGCCTTGCGCGATGCTGCAGAGGATGCGGGTGTGCGTAGTTGTTCGGAGGCGGGTGCTTTCTTGACGACGGTGCCCGAACCGGGTGTCTTGCGTTTGCCGTGTTTCGCGGCAGGAAGAGGGACGGGGGGTTGATCCAGGAGGATCGCCTGGCGTTCCATGTGCTGCTGTTTTGCGACCATGGTCTGCTGGCGGACCTTGTCTGTGACTCTGTTTCCGAGCTGGCGTTCGACCATGAACTTGCCGATCACGTTGGCGTAGAGCTTGAGTGGTGCCATGGGTTTGGCGGAGGAGGCTGCTCGGAGGTAAAGCTCATGGGCGGATTCCTCTTTCTGAGGACGCATTGGAAAGAAGGCATCACCAATGTAGATGCCCTGGCAGGGGATGAACAAGGAGGAAGAGAGTGAAGATGTGATACACATGATGGGTGAAGGCATGATGATATGAAGGGACGGAGTAGTCATGTGATCAGGGAAAGGGAAGTCATGTGACCCGAAGGTCACGTGATCATGAAAGATCGTGCCCAGTGCTAACACAAAGTACACCAGGAGTAGTCGTGCACACACTCGATGACACAAAGTACAAGTGGTGATATGCATGTCATAACAATATCATGGCTTAACACTGTGATGTTCTACCTCACTGTCAATACTAACACCAAGAAAATCACCTATGTCTTGTTTTTTATAATCAAGGAATTAGCTGCCATCTGGGTGAAGAACTTTTGCCTCAAAGCCTACAACAATGCCACAGGGACCATTGATATGGGAACCTACAGCAACTTTCTAAAGTTATTTAAAGCAGTGTACCACAACAAACAAGTGGTAGCTGAAGTGATCACCTGGCTTGCCACCACCAGAATGATCTACAACTCCTGAATCAAAAAATACAAGCCCATCATTCAAGACTATAATGCCACATTTGCAATCAAAAAATCAAAAGCCAAAATCACTGAAAACCACATACTAATCAGCTACTATGCCACCAGAATACCCATTTCTATCATTGTTATAAATTTGTATACAAACACTACACTATAACTGCTTGCTCACATGCACAAGTGCCATGACATCATACTCCCTGATCATGTGACCACTCTGTCCCTTCACATCATCATGCCTTCACCCTTCATGTGTATTACAATCTCACATTCTCTCCTTTCACTACTTCATGAACTCACACCAATCACATCTTCCATTCTAATCTTGATCTCTTTTTTCATTTCCACCCTTACCTTTTGATCAGTACAATCACCAATTGAGATTGCATCTCAATCACAACCCTGCAGAATCTTGATGATCTCTGCCATGATCACTACTCCTGATCTTTCACATCTTGTGATTGATCTTCCCCTTTACATTAAACCCTGCATTCTCATATCCACTTCTTCCATTCTAATATATGAGATGCCTAACCTTTTACTCATGGACATTACCCTTTACCCTAGTAGCCTATAGCATTAATATTGTATACCCTAGATTTGAGACATAGCTTGGTCTATGCTTGCTCCTGTACTGTATATAAGGGGTTGTGACAAGGGCTGAATCTCCCAGCCTAATCCACTTGTTAGCACCTCTCCTACCCTGCCTAGTAATATAGGTGGCCTAGTGATGTCTCAAGTAAAGAACAGCTATTCACCTACCAGTCCTTTATTGAATTCCTAGAAGTGAGGCACATCTGGAGATAAAGTTACACTCCTTCCCCTCCCTTCTTTGAATCATACCATCATATCATCCTAACAACACCATACTGCCAATGTCTGGCCAGTTAGCAAGCTTGTTCCCCATCAACATACAGAATCCAGTACTGAAAAGAACAGAAGACATTCCTTGTATCAAGAAACATACCAGAAATTATTAAAGATCATGTGATGTAGTCTCCATCATACTGACTACTGATGTTATACCAGTGACCACAAGAGGCTACCATTGCTGTGATGGTCTTATCATATTAACATCCCTTATCATAACAGTAATTTAAGCCACTAGTGACATAGCAGTCCTAGTTGGAACATTCATTGGGTCATCAAACATACCATGGATCTATGGTGACACTGTCTTCATTCTCAAGGATAGCAACCTGAAAACAGCTATGCAATTACCCAAGTACCAGAACTTTCGACCCAAGGTACAAACACAATTATGCTACACATGTTAGGTTGTAGTGTTAGGAGGAAGATAGTGTATTGTTGCAAAAGTACAATACTATAAAGGACTTGCAAGAGTAGTCCTGGTGTTCCTTATGAAGATAGTCTGACTCAGTCCTCTCTTTCATCTGAATTCCTTATCCCTGCTGTTCAGCACTCTTCATATCTGAACATTATCTCTAGGACTCACTATATCTCTGGTCATCTACCTGGTTGGTTGGTTTGGTTGGCAGTGTAGACAGAACTCTTTGGTTCCACAACAATCATGAAATGAATCTACAGCATGGAGAAAGTCCCAACTACAATCAATGACTAGAAAGCTTGAGTGGCTGCATTTATTTCCCAGAATGAGTGAGCTAACCAAATTGCCCAGCAGTTCTACCATTCTCAACAATTCCAGCCATTCAGACCAACCTCCACTACAAAGGATCCCAATGCTATGGATATAGATGCTGTCA